>PVJS01014674.1:0-18717 GCA_004027185.1 Glis glis | reverse complement strand
TATTAAATAAGAGGAATTTCTCTCTCTCCCTCTCTCCTTAGTGAGGCCCTCGCAACTTTGTGAGACCCAGTTTCAAAATAAAGTATAAAAAATAGGGCCGGGGGTGTAGTGCGGAGGTAGAACGCCCCCTGCGTTCCATCCCCAGTACCGCAAAAAAAGAAAAAGAGGGATTTGGGAAAGACTGAAAACCATGAATGAGTGAGACATAGCTTAAGGAAAGCAGAGGTCTAATTAGATGATTTCTCTGGACCACATGTCTCCAGGGATCTCCACATAGGAATCTCCAGGTAGATCATCAGTTCAGTATGATTGTGAAGTTATTGATAGTTTTGATCTGTGGCCAAAACACTTGGGCCTGACACTGAGCAACGAGCATTGGGTTAACCTGGTGTAGGACTTGGTCTTTCTTAAGTATGGGTATTACCAGCAGGTCTGTGTTGAGTGGGACTTGGTTCATATCAACAGTAGTGACTCTGAAGACCATGTAAGTCTAGCAGATACTAATTTCAGTTCTGGAAGAGAGGACAGGACCTGCAGAATTGCAGATACTTTGGATTTGGGAAGTCAGAAAGAGTGGAGATGGAGTTGAAAACATGGGTGAATCCTGGAGCTAAGGTAGTAGCAATTTGCTCCCTTCCTTTCTATAGGTTCCCCACTGCCGCAGTTTCTCACCTCACTCAACAGTTAAGAAGATTCCAGGCATCTTTCCAAACCCACTTACCATGGCAGAGTGTCTGGGGAAGAACATGGGAATCTCCTTCCTTCCTTCCTTCCTTCCTTCCTTCCTTCCTTCCTTCCTTCTTTCCTTGTGATGAGATTTAACCCAAGGCTTTACTCATGGTAAACATGCACTCTACCACTGAGCAACATCCCCAGCTCTAATTAATTTTCTAAAAAAATGACAGATAATAATTGGACACAATTATGGAACAGAGTGTGATAGTTTAGTACATGTGTGTATTGTGTAATGATCAACTCAAGAGATTTAGGTTATTTATCATCTCAAGTATTTGTCATTTCTTTGTGAGGAGAATATTCAAAATCCTCTCCTCTAGATACTTTGATTTCTATGATATAGTATTGTTAACTATAATCACCCTGCGGTGTAATAGTACACCAGGATTTAGTCCTCCCATCTAGCTATAACTTTGTGCTTGTTAACCAAGCTTTCCCTGTCACCCCCTCACCCCTACCACCTGCCTCTGGTAACCACTGTTCTACTCTCTACTTATATGAGCTCATATTTTTAAAATTACTCATATGAGTGAAATCATGCGGCATTTTTTTCTGTGCCTAGCTTATTTCACTTAATGTTAGGATCTCCAAGTAGCTGCAAATGACAGGATTTCATTATTTTGTGTGGCTGAAGAGTATTCCATGATGTGTATGTGCCACAATATTTTTATTTCTAATTTTAATTGATGCATTCTGATTATACAAACTAGTGGGACTCATTGTGACATTTGTACATGTACATAGCATAATTTGATCAGTTTCATTCTCCAGGACCTCTCCTTTCTTCCCTTCCTCCCTCTCCTTGGAGGTTTCCCTCCTATTTTCATGAGATCCCCCTTTCTTTTTTATTTTTAGTTTCAATATATGAGAAAGAACATATGGCCTTTGACTTTTTGAGTTTGGATAATTTCACTCAACACATTATCTTCAGTTCTATCCATTTTCCTGCAAATGACACAATTTTGTTCTTTTTTTGTGGTACTGGGGATTGAACCCAGGGGCATTCTACCTCCAGGCTATACCCCTAGCCCTATTTTTTTTATTCTTTTATTTTGAAACAGTGTCTCACTAAGTTGCAGAGGGCCTCACTAAGTTGCTGAGGCTGGCCGCGAACCCAGATCCTCTGGTCTCAGCCTCCCAAGTACTGGGATTACAAGTGTGTGCCACCACGCCTGGCTATAATTTTGTTCTTCTTTATAGCTGAATAAAACTCCATCATCTGCATGTATGGATCACATTTTATTTATCCACTCATCTGTTGATGGACATCTAGGCTGGTGCCATAGTTTGGCCATTGTGTAGTACAATTTCTTTATCCATTCATTCATCAGTTGATGGACACTTAGGTGAGGAATCAATATTTTTTTTTTGAGGTACCGGGGATTGAACGCAGGGGCGTTCTACCTCCGCGCTACACCCCCGGCCCTATTTTTTTATGCTTTATTTTTGAAACCGGGTCTCACGAAGTTGTGGAGGGCCTCACTAGGTAGAGAGAGAGAGAGGAGAGAGGGGATATAGATAGATAGATAGATAGATAGATAGATAGATAGATAGAAAGATAGATGATAGATAGATAGGTAGATAGATAGATAGGTAGATAGATAGATAGATCGCGCGTGCATGCGCACTGAGGTTGGCCGTGAACCCGGATCCTCCGGTCTCTGCCTCCCAAAGTACTGGGATTACAAGCGTGCGCCACCACGCCCGGCTAGGAATCAATATTTTTAACAAATGTCCAGGAGTGTCCAAGTTACTCTAAGGCCCATGGCCTCAGGGAAGATGGGGACATTCTGTTCACATAAACTCTTAAGAGATGTATGGTCTGAATGACCCAAATATGAATCAAAAATGGAAAAGTTTCATGCAAAATATATTATAAGATCAGCTATTACATTTTCCCCAGGCTCCTTCCAGATTTGTCTGGGAAAACACAGGGCAACACCCATTCATTAAATACCAAGGCAGGAGGGGGAATTTTGGAACCTATTTTCTGACTGAGAGCTCAAAGTTCCTAACACCATTCCAGACTTTCCAATGTCAAGTTTGGTGTAGTGCTTTGGAAGATTCCTTCTTATTTTATCTTTACAAATCAGAGAGCTAGGTTTCTATTAGAAGGCTATGTATAGCTATTATTCTAAAAATGTGTGGAGTGAGGAAGGCAAGAGAAAACAAATACTCTTAAGACACCTTGAGATTCAAGGCACAGGAGAGAGACTGTTAGGAAAAATGTGTATGAATTCAAGGATATTCCTCCTTAAAGAGCTAATGGTGGGTCTGGACTTGAATACAAAGGAATATTTGAAAGTTTCCTATGGTGATGACTAATGTGTCAACTTATCTGTGCCACAGTGCTCAGATATTTGGTCACACTTTATCCTGGATGTTTCTGTGAAGGTGATTTTTGGATGAGATTAACATTTAAGTTGTTAAGATGAGTTATCCTCCATGATATGGGTGGGCATTAATCAATTAGAGGCCCAAACAAAATAAAGATTGACCTCCCCTGAACAAGAAAGAATTCTGCCACTAGAGTGTCTCTGGACTTAGACTGATACCCTTCCCTGGAACTCCAGCCTGCCGGCCTATCCTACAGACATTGGATGTGCTAAGTCTCCATAATCATGTAAGCTAACTGTTTAAGACAGATTTCTCTCTATATATTAATTTCCTATAGATTCCCTCCCTCCCTCCCTTCCTTCCTTTCTTCCTGTCTTCCTCCCTTCATTTTTATTTTGCTGTACTGGAGATCAAACCCTGGGCCTTGCCCATGCTAGGCAAGCACACTATCGCTGAGCTACACTCTCAGTTCTTTTTCTTTTTATTTGTCTGTGGTACCGGGGATTGAACCCAGGGACATTCTACCTTCGAGCTACACCCCCAGCCCTATTTTTTATTCTTTATTTTGAAACAGGGTCTCACTAAGTTGTGGAGGGCCTCACTGATTAGCTGAGGCTGGCCGAGAACCTGAATCCTCCAGTCTCTGCCTCCCAAGTACTGGGATTACAAGTGTGCGCCACCATGCCTGGCTATTTATTTTTCATTTTGAGAAAGGGTATCACTAGGTTGCCCTGGCTGGCCTTGAACTTGGGATCCTCCTGCTTCAACTTCCCAAGTAGCTAGAGTTATAAGCATGTGCCACCATGCCCAGCTATTGGTTCTGTTTCTCTGGAAACCTTGACTAATATGCCTCATAATTTACTATTTTTTCCAGTTTGAATCAAATATTAGGCTTTGTAGCATCAAGAAGAATCAGATCCTCAGTTCTATGTTCTTCTCCAGTACTACTGGAACTCCATCTAATTGAGGACCACTCCTGATGACCTGTAGCTGAATATCCTCGGGCACCTGTTCTTTCCAGTGTGGCACAGCATCCTGGTGGGCTATGAATGAGATACAGGTGTATACCCAGACAGATCTTATTGTGGCTGGGTGCAACTTGCATTGCCAGAAACTCTGTGGTCACCATCAGGGAGCAGCCCTTGGACTGGTTCCCTGTGTCAAGGGGACCAGTGAAGCTGCTGCGGGATGGTTAATGTGTAGACCCAGGGGAGTCCAGTTGAGGGGGAAAGACAGCTCTTCTAGGAACCACCTGAACAAAGTAAGGTTTTTCCCATGATGCAAGTACCAAGCAGGGTGAGCCACATCTGTACACTTGTTGCTTCAACAAGGAAGTACTTTACCTCCTGGATATTATTCCAACTGCCAATTGCAAAGTGCATCCCTTCTGTGTCAAGGGAAACAGAGAAGCTGTTGCGGGATGGTTAATGTGTAGGTCCCAGAGGAGTCCGGTTGAGGGGGGAAGACAGCGAGGAGGTGGGGGGTGGGTTTCTAATCAGGTGCAGAGTCAGGCATCATCCCAGATCTATGTATTTGCAACTGATTTATTCTGTAGTAGCAGAAGAGACAGACTGTTCCTCCCATGGGAGGGAGGAGGGGAAGATAATGGGTCTTCTTATCTCTTATGTTCCATTAATAAGAGTTGGTCCTTTGGGAATTAACTTCTGCACACTTCCAGAAAACATTATTAAGCTATTTCAGAATCTATCAGAGAAGCCAGAAACTTTGTCTTTCTGGGTGGTGGTTTTTCCAAGTCTGGAAATGGTAGGAGGAATCAGAAATTGAAGGTTGGCAGAGGATGCCATCCTGGATGGGGAAGTCAGCTTCTGAAATGACTACCGATGGTCCCTGCCACCTTCTTTTCATGCCCTGGTGTGATCACATGTCCTTGAGTGCAGGCTGATCCTAGTGATGTTCTTTTAATGAAAGAGGATGCCAGGCATGGTGGCACATGCCTGTAATTCCAGTACTTGGGAGACTGAGACAGGAGTAAGTTGGGCTAGAGGCCAGCCTCAGCAACTTAGTAAGATTCTCAGCAACTTAGTGAAACCCTGTTTCAAAAAAAGGTGGACTAGGGATGTATTTCAGAGGAAGAATGCTCCTGGGTTCAATCCCCAGTGTGGAAAGAAAGAAAGCGAGAAAGAGGGAGGGAGGGAGGAAGGGATGGAAGGAGGGAAGGAAGGAAGGAAGGAAAGAAAGAAGGAAGGAAGGAAGGAAGGAAGGAAGGAAGGAAGGAAGGAAGGAGCATGTTGGATGCCACTTCTGCCTTCCATCTTACTGGTCCTCATTCTCTTTTGTTCACTCTGGTGAAGTCAGATGTCAGGTTGTGAGATGCTCTGCAGAGAAACCCAGGTAGCAAGGAACCAAGAGAGGCCTCTGGCCCATACCTCATGAGAAACCAAATGCTGTTGACAGTGGCATGAGTGAGCTTGGTATGACTGCCATCTGAGTGCCACATTCATCTCAGTCTGGTGAGAGACCCAAAGCCAGAGCGAACAGCTCAGATTCTTGACCCATAGAAACAGATACAAAACACAAGCAGCAGATTCCTAATCCATTGGGCAAGCAACTCATCCATTACAGGTGTGGGGATCATCCGGGGTCTCAGTGGACCGTGGTAGCCATCACAGTGGAAGGAGTGGCTGCAGAATAGAAGTAGTGAGTCACGGAGACTCTAGTAATGGCCTTAAGAGACCCTGAGAAGATGCATAAGTTGCGTGCTATAAATTGGCCAAATCTCACATTCTCAGAGGCATCACATCATGCTAGAAACATAATAGACCCCATGGTCAAAAAGAAATCAGTTCAAACCCCAACTCTGTCACAAGGATGGGGTCAAGTTACTTAAGTTGTTTCAACTTCAATTTTATTCTCTGTGAAGTGGGAATAACAATACCTTCGATTTAGAGGACTGGCTGAGCTGTATGTGCAGCACTGTGCTTGACAGGAAGGAGTTAATTACATAGTCTTTAGTGTGATGATTGTAGACTCTGTAGTACTTGGTAATCTTGGATAATTTCTTCTGTTTAAACGCTTTCCAAGAGACATTTACTTGACTTAATGCTTGGAGACATCACCCTTGTTTCTTCTTTTGTTACTCCTTTTGTTACACCCTTGTTACTCCTTTTGCTGGCTTTTCTTTCTCCACCTGCTTCTTTATTTTTCCTTTTCCCCAAGATTCCATTGTTGGTCCCCTTTTCTTGTTTTTTCTTTTTGTGGTACTGGGGATTGAACCCAGGGGCATTTGACCTTCAAGCTACACCTCCAGCCCTATTTTATTTTGATACAGGGTCTCACTAAGTTGATGAGGCTGGCCTCACACCTGTGATCCTCCTGTCTCAGCCTCCTAAGTCCTGGGATTAAAGGCATGCACCACCATGCCTGGCATATTCTTTCATTAAAAGAACATCACTAGGACATGTGATCACCATGGGTTGCCACGCCTGGCCCTCTTCTTATTCTTCATACTCTTGTTGAGCAATATCATCTTTAAGGGAACCATTCTTTCCCATTTCCCAATTTCCTGTTTTGGTCTTAAAATGGGAACATCTACCAACACTTTTACCCATTTAAAAGCTCCCACTTGGGAGCAAGCTTTTATCCTTCACTCCTCTAACCTGTCTCCCCCCCCCCCCCAGGACTGGAGTGCCTTAGTTTTTTTGTTTTTGGTGAGACTGGACACCTTAACTTTGATGTGACTCCTTGTATAAACCTAGCTTCTGGTTTGCTAGAACTCTCTCTCTCTTTCCCATTTCCTGCCCCTTCTTTTCTCTCTGGAGCTTTCTGCCTGCAGGTCTTTTGGTTTCTCTTTGCGATAAGCATGAATTGTCCATATGGTTTGTCTGAATTAAACAATACATTCAACCTTGCTTAAAATTTAAGAAGCACAGAGTCAGAATACATGTTGCTGACACAGGTGCTTTAAGAATTCAAAGTGTAAGCTGGGCACGGTGTCACCAACTTATAGTACTTGGGAGACTGAGACAGGAGGATTGCAGGTTCAAGGCCAGGGTCAGCAATTTAGCAAGAGCCTCAGAAACTTAGCAAGACCCCATTTCAAAGTAAAAAAATAATAAAAGGCTGGGGGTGTAGCTCAGAGGTAGAATGCTCCTGGGTTCAATCCCCAGTATCCCCCCCCCAAAAGAACTTCAAAGTATAAGCCTGTTATTTGCCATTTCATTTCAGATAAAGAAGATGAAAGAAGCCGGGCGTGGTGGCGCACGCTTGTAATCCCAGTACTTGGGAGGCGGAGACCGGAGGATCTGGGTTTGCAGCCAGCCTCAGCTACTTAGTGAGGCCCTCTGCAAAGTCGTGAGACCCTGTTTCAAAATAAAGAATAAAAAATAGGGCTGGGGGTGTAGCTCGGAGGTAGAACGCCCCTGGATTCAATCCCCGGTACCGCAAAAAAAAAAAAAAAAAAGAAGATGAAAGAAATACAGAGTTTTATTTTTAATCTCCTAATTTTATAACCTATAATAAGACTCTGTTAACCTCAAGGCTTATTCAAATGTTTGTTGTAGGAAATTGTGTTGGCTCACTAAAGTTATAAATTTTATTTGCCATAGGAAATTGAATTTGCTCAACAACCTTGCAATAATTAACCTATGGCTATGACTTCATTGATTTTACTAAAATTGACCTTACCTGTATTTAAACTTTGTAAATTCTCTGTGGGAAGGAAATGATCTCAGACTCTTAATCTAGATTTTTCTCTTTGCAGGTTGTGCAGTTAAAACAAAATGCCAAATCTCATTCTTTTATACTTCCCAATGAGGTCTCAGTTTTTTCCAACAATAAAAGCCACATTTTGCCAGGTATGGTAGCACACACCTGCAATTCCAGATACTCAGGAGGCCAAGGTGGGAGGTTCACTAGTTTGAGGCCAGCCTGGGCAACTTAGTGAGACACTGTCTCAAAATAAAAAAAAACTAAAAAAACAAAGAGGGTTGGGGAAGTAGCTCAGTGGTAAAGCATCCAGGGTTCAATCCCTGGTATTGAAAACAAAACAAATAAAGGTTTATTTTGATTCCTATCTGACATTTCCCCCCATCTTCCTTGATTGATTCTGAATCTGGTGGGATATGGTAAACTGTCCTTTTGAACCCTAGTATAAGTCACATTCACGTGGGGACTTGCTTTTATTGCAACATGCCACTTGGTAGTTGAAGCTGAGGAGGAGATGAGTGGCTTCACTAATTTTAACACAGGCAGCTACCAATATTTCAGAAAAGAACCTGAGTTTCTCAAAGGGCTGATTTGGCTTTTGCTTTGGAAGGCTATATAATCTTATTAAATTTTTAGTTTTACTCCAATTGAAATAATATTAAGTATTCAATATTTATCTGTATTCAAATATCCTGAGCGTGGAAATCATGTTCCCTCATCCACCACCCTTTCTCTTACGCTTGCTCTTCTCTCTGCTTAGAATATCCATCTTTTAAATGCCACACAGCCTCTTGCTCCGTACTCTCTGCTCTCATGCCACCTCTTTGATGCAATCTTCCCAGACCTTTCCTCTCCCTTGCCTTCCAAGGCTTTATTTATGCCTTATCAGAGCTTGCTTCTTCTAGAACATGTGACGATAGAAGTCATTACAGTGTGTGATTAAAACATGCAAAAGTTTGTTCTTCTTCGAATAAACAGATCATGAGTTCTTTGGGTACAAAGTTGATAGGTTTTCATTGTTGTAACTTTAGTGCTTGGTATGCTGTTCATGAATGTTTACTGAAAATAAATAAAATGATGAACAAGCTCTATAAGAACAGTGACTGACTGTTCCCATTGTGGATCAGTCCCGATTTATTTATTTATGCTTGTGTAATTATTAATAGAATCCCCATTTCACAAAAGTGTTCCAGTTTGGATGATAAATTCTAGATCACTCTATACATAAGAATTCTTGGGGCTTGGGGGCGTGGCTCAGTGGTAGAACACCTAGTGTGCACAAGGCCCTGAGTTCAATCTGCCAGCACTGCAAGAAAAAACAAAATGAAAAAACAACTCTTGGAGGAGATATACAGGGATGATTTGTTTTTCT
Source organism: Glis glis (assembly GCA_004027185.1). Lineage (NCBI taxonomy): Eukaryota > Metazoa > Chordata > Mammalia > Rodentia > Gliridae > Glis > Glis glis. The sequence continues at coordinate 9,608 of PVJS01014674.1, read as the reverse complement.
TTGTATCTAAGGGGATGACTTTCTTCTCAGGTTTTCTAGGGGAACAGAGGCAATGATTATTATGAATTGTAACAATACTATCTCAATGATAGTTTCCTTATCTGAAAAATGAAACTAGCCAACTGTTTCTCAGATTTCTGTAATGATGTCTGAGAATCTAGATAGTTTGCTGAGGCTACCCCCCTAACCAAATACTCAAGGCTGGGGGCCAAGACAACAGATTTTGCTTCTCACGGTTCCGAAGGCTGGAATTCCAGGACCAAGCTGTCTGCAGGCCGGTTTCTGCCTTTCTCCCTGCCTTGCATATGGCCACCTTCTTGCTTTATCCTCGCATGTCCCCATCTCCGGGTGTGCACATCCCCAGTGTCTTTTCTCTTATCGTAAGAATATCAGTGATATCAGGTTAGAGACCCATCCTTAACGACCTCATCTTAAGTTCCTCTTTAAAAGCCCTTTATCCAAATAGGGTCACATGGATGGTTAGGGACTCAACAGGAAGTAGGGGAAGACACAGTTCAGTTCATAACATGTATATATAAAGATATGTTGTATGGATTTTTATATCCACAGCCACACTCACACATATGTAATCATTTTGAAAATAATGTGATTATCTTATTATATTGGACAGAATCATATTAACAGGTGGTCAGAGAATTTTTTTTCAATTTAACACTATCAGATTATTTTAAAACAACTTTATTATTCTAGAACAGATAATATGTTACTCACTCAAAATAACACCTAAAATGTCTAGACCTTCTCTAGAGGCTATCTTCTCTAGTCCTCATGTCCAGGAAAGCCTGGGCCTGCTCATGTCCTCTTTTTATGGGGCCAAAAGGATATGTAAGTACCTGGGACTTTGGGATTCTATGCCCAAACTCTTCCAAGCCTGACTCTTGGGCTCCTTTGGGTCTCTTCTGAGTCTGTACCTTCCTGAGTCTTGTCTACGTTACTGGTGTGCACCCCAAGGCTGAAGGGGTAGTTAGGGAGAGTTGTTGCCTAAGAAGAATATTCTGGCCAGGTGTGGTGGTGCACACTTGTAATCCCAGTACTTGGGAGGCTGAGACAGGAGGATCGTGGGTTCGCAGCCAGCGTCAGCTACTTAGTGAGGCCCTCCGCAGCTTAGTGAGACCCTGTTTCAAAATAAAGAATAAAAAATATGTGTGTGGGTATAGCTTGGAGGTAGAATGCTCCTGGGTTCAATCCCCAATACCACACACACACACACACACACACACACACACACAAAGAAGAATATTCTGGCTCAGAACTGGAAGGATTATAGGTCATTATGAGACTATATAATAGACATATAATAGATGTGGTTGTAAATATAATATATTTTAATTAACAGTTTATTGATTTGACTTTCTACCTGTCAAATATTTAGACCAATAACACGTGAGCCTTCATTTGTACTCGTTCTCCAAGGTCCACACATATTAGGGGTGGGTCTTTTTATTCAACACTTATTATTTGCCAGGCACAATGCCAAGTGTCATTTGATCCTCACAACAGCCAACTGTTAGGTCCTACTGCTGACCTAAATTTACAGAAATGAATCTGAGGTCAGAGTCACTCCTGCTTATAAGAAGCAGAGTTGGGCCTGGAATGGAGATGTGACCACAGAGACTGAGCTCTTAGCCACTGTCCCCTACTCTAGGACCATTGAAATGGTGATTATGATTCTCATTCATTCTGAAGGGGATAAAAACATTGACTCATCAACCACAAATAGTGAGGTTGTCTGAAGATAATAATTGTCTGGGAATCTGCAACAAATTGTTCAGCCTCCCAAATCTGCCTTTTCAGACAAGAGACTAATTGTAAAACTGCTTGCATTGCTCTGTAGTTAGCGCTCCCATAAGTAGTCTAATGGCACAGCAGCACAATGGAAAGAGCAGGTAATCTTGCTCAGATGGAAGTTTCTTCAAATAAAGGAACAAAAGAGTTGCAGGAATCTACTTAGAACCTGAAAGGAAGGAGCTCCCTCTCATTCACCAAGGACTGTTGAAAGGTGGGGAGGAAGCTGCTTTTAGGAGATGGAATGATGGTGTTCAAGAATCCCATCAACATGTACATATTTTTACTGCTCATATTTAGAATGTAGGCTACTGCCAGGTAGGATGGACACCATGTGTCTTTGAGTCCTGAGCATCAGAACAAAATCTTTACCCACACACCTACTAGAATTGTCATCTCATTTTGAACGGGGTGTTCTTGCTTTGCTCCTGGTTGGCGCTTAGCCCTGGTAGAAACCTTACTGATCTGCAGGCAAAGCTGGGCTCGGTGGCTTGCTTTTTTGCTCATCACAATTATGTTTGTTCTTAATAAGCTCAGTTTGTAATGTGGAGAATGACATGTTTTTTGGCTCTTCCCATGACCACAAATGTCCCAAGCTCCTGATGACTTGTAAACCACAAGATACAGCAGCCGAAATGCATTAGTTTAATAAAAAACACAGGGAACAGTTTGGCCTTATAAAGTATCAGTTATGCAAATGCCTCACACTGAATGGTGGTCTTCATAGTGGCACTGTCTCAACCACAGCTGTTTTCCCAACATACTAACTTCAAGGACTTCTTTGAATGTGATTTTCAAATTCCATTTTTTTTCTGGATTCTCCAGTGTCTTTAAATTGTCTGCTTCCCCTTTATCATGCTTTTGTTTTCATGGTATCACTGAATGCCTACCTAAGCAGAGCATGGAGGAGATCTGGAATCATAGATGGACTCATTGATGAAGGTATTGGTGTTGTTTTCATCCTCAAAGTGAGGAAACTGTGAGGGCAAAGTGAGGGCAAAAGGAGACTGTAAGAGGAACTCTTGGAGGTAAAGCAATGATAGAAAAATTAACTGGATTCCCACTGCTGCCTATCAGACATTCCTACAGACACCCCCTCCCTGCCCCCATCCCTACATAAGGCATCTATATTTCATAGACATCAGGGACTTAATGCAAGAAAACTGAACTCCTGATCTCTCCCTGTCTAAAACAGGCCCTGCTGAAGTCTTCCCAAACCTTACTTTATGGTAATTTTCTCCTCCTAATTACTCAGCCCAAACATCATAAAGCCATTTTTGACCTCTTTTTGAATAAAGAAAAAAAATTCCTATTAGCTCTACCTTTCCAATATTCTCCAAATCCAACAACTTCTTATTCTCTCCCAGGCTGCTAGAAACCACAAGTGCTTGGTACCTGGACTTTTATGGTTCAGACCCTATGAGCTTTCTGTTCCCTACCTTTCAATCCTTTCACCCATTTTCCACACAGCAGTCAGAGTGATTCCATTAAACCTGAAGGATCGTGCCATTCCTTGGTTGAAAACCCTGGAATAGTTCATCTCACTAACAGTAAAGTCCAAGTTTCTTCTCCTTCACCTCGAATTCTCTCCCTTATTTCCTGCTTCTCCATCCTCCAGCCTTGCTGGTCTTCTTGCCATTCTCTAATACTTCAGATGCGTACCTGCCCAGCGCCTTTGTTCTTGCTGAGATGCCCACTCGACTCTGTGTCTTTGCTTTTCTAAGTGAGCGATTCCCTGAATGCCTTGTTTATATTTGCAACTGTGCACAACATTTCTTATCCCCTCCACTGTGTTACTTTTTCATAGCATTTGTCATCTTCTAAGTCATTTAATTTACACATTTCTTTCACCCATTATTTGCCCTTATTAAAATGTAAATTCCATGACTGTGGGGATTTTCATCTGTTTTGTTCACAGATATAATCCCAGCAACTAGAACAATATCTGACATGTAGTAGGTGCTTCATAAATGAATAAGCAAAGATGGGCATGAAACGTGACTGTGGCCTCTCTCTCTCTGTCACCTGGAGAACAATAGCCATGCCCAGATGGCTTTTACGTATCAGAACATATCTAAGGCTAACTGTTATGAGCAGGTGAAAATCATTTTCTGTGATGCAATAAAAATTTTTCGAGTGTGTGCTGTATCACTCTACTCTTTCTGTAACAGAGATAACAGATCAAACATATGGGATTTTAGAGGTAAACATGAGATTTATACGTAAAAATTAATTTCATCTTGAATTTTTATTCAAGTCTTAGATCAACAAATGGATTCAAAGAAATGCAGCGGGAAGCCCTTGGAAGTTTTTTTCAGGGTTTATATGATTAAGTCTGTATGTGTGAGTGTTGTGGGTGGTGGTGCTGGTACTGCTAGGTTGGGGTGAACACGAGTATGCCTAAATTTCTGTGGTGCTATCTGATGGGAAAAGTGGAACCATGCATGGCTGCTCCGTCCCCCTAGGAGGTCTCATGATGGCCCCAGGGAGTCACTGGTGCTAGAAGATGGGTGAAGAACAGGAAGAGTGAGAAGGACCTAGGAAAGTTCCACTCTTCTATACTAACTGAATAGCTGCCTTTCCCTCCTTTCCCCTGTAGGATTAAAAGGATATAGCTGCCATTTTGCAAATTTCTTTTTTCTCCCATAATATTTTTACAGTAATTTATGACTTGCCTGAATTTTCCATTAATATTTCGCATGTTAAGGGACATAGTGTTTTAAGTCCTATGATTCTCCTGTGCCTAAACTAAGTTTCTAGATGATGTCATGTGTTGGGAACTGTAGCCAGGAGTTAAAAAACTGGCAGTTTAAAAACATGGACCCAGTACAGATTTTCTACTGTTCCTTGGAATCACTTAATATGACCTCTTGATGGGTGGGGGTTTTCTCTTTCTCTTTTTGTAGTTCCTAGGGATTTAGAAGTTGGAGCTCAGAGAAATACAGAACTGATGATGTGACACATTTGGAAAATACGTATTTATTTCTACACATTTCAGATGTGTGCATGTGTGTGTGTGGGACCAGCAAGAAGACAAAAATATGTTAACAAAAAATTACACATAAATGTGTGCATACTTTTTTTTTTACTATAGGCTTTATTTTTTATTTTTATTTGATTCTTTTGTGGTACTGGGGATTGAACTCAGGGGTGTGCTACTTCTGAGCTATACCAAGTCCTATTTTATTTTATTTTTTAATTTAATTTTTTTTTTTTTTTTTTGCGGACCGGGGATTGAACCCAGGGGCATTCTACCTCCGCGCTACACCCCCGGCCCTATTTTTTATACTTTATTTTGAAACCGGGTCTCACGAAGTTGCAGAAGCCTCACTAAGTAGAGAGAGAGAGAGAGACAGACAGACAGACAGACAGGGAGAGACAGAGAGAGAGCTGAGGCTGGCCGCGAACTCTGATCCTCCAGTCTCTGCCTCTCAAAGTACTGGGATTACAAGCGTACGCCACCACGCCCGGCTATTTTATTTTTTAATTTTGAAACAGCATCTTGGTAAGTTGCTGAGGAGCTCACTAAGTTGCTGAGGCTGGTTTTGAATCTGCAATCCTCCTGTCTCAGTCTCCCAAGTACTGAGACAAGTACTGGAATTGCAGGTGTGTGACACTATGCCCTTCTGACTGTCAGCTTTAAAACATAAAATACTTTGCTTTCTGTCTTTGTGCGGTTGGTTAAGTTCCCTTCTGTTACTCTGTAGTAGGCTCCCAACCTGGGAACAAAAGTGCTTGACCATGTGTTGCTGAAGATTCGCTCCAGGTACAGAAAGTAGAGAAAGGTTAATGGTAAAAAAGCCAAGAATGAGAATTTCTTGAGAAGCTGTTGTTGAAGTATGCTCTACTCACCATATTCCATTTAAAGTAATTTATAGTAATCTCATAAGGTAGCTATGATTCTTCTTAATTTCTTGGGCAAGGAAAATAAGTTTCAAATTAAGTACGTGGCATAAGGTTGCAGAGGTTGTGGGTGGGCTGAGATCCAAACTTGCTTGAGCTTGTATAACTCTTACCGTCTGTCTAAGACTAAGACTGTCTTTCAGTTTCATTATGCAGAAATGGGACTACCAGGGGACTTTTTGTTTGTTTGGTACTTGGCATTCTACCTCTGAGCTAGACTCTCAGACCTATTTTATTTTTTGTTTTGAAACAAGGCCTTGCTAAGTTGCTGAGGGTCTCCTAATTTGCTGAGACTAGCCTTCAACCTAGATCCTCCTATCTCAGCCTCCTATGTACTGGGATTACAGATGTGCAACGCCATGCCTGGCCCAGGGGACTTTTATAACAAAGATTTTCTTGTTTTCAGCCCCAATCACTGGCCCACCTGCTTCTATCACTGTTATGTCTATATGTGAATCATAGTTCCATCTCTTGGACATTTTCTCTGCCGCCCGAAAGGTTACTTTTCTATTGAATTTAGTCAAAGCTTATTTGCTAGTACTTGAAGAAGTGTCTCTTTTATTAAAATTCCCTTTAAAATTTTTTTATGGACCTCTTCAAGGATAAATAGGATTCTTCTACATGGAAGCTCTTGTAAAACTTTGGCTAAACAAAGGATTCAAATAAAATTTAATCAAAACAGGAAGGGAAAGAAGGCAGATTCAGGCAGTTCTGCACATTTTGTCAGAAGAACTGTGGCCAGCATTAGCATGAAAAGCTGTATCATTTTAAGATATTTTTTTTCCTCTTCACTGTTTTCATGGGCATTCTTATCACAAATAACAAAAACCTAGGATTATTGTGTTTTATGAGGTAGGGCAAGGAGATGGGATAGGAACTGAGAACAGTGGTCATAGGGTAGTAGCATTGAATTTGAGGGGCAATGACAGGTACAAGAGAGGGAGGCTCACTTTAAAAGTGAACCTTTCCACTGCCCCTTCCTCTCTCTCATTTTTAGTTCTGCTTCCAAGTTTTCTGATCTACAACCACCTATGGAGAGAGAAAGAGCTAGTTTGATGTATGGGTAGGTATAGGACATTAGAAAGTGCTTTAATTTTATTCAACCTATATAACAAATATCTGAGGTGGACAATGTAGCAAGCACAAGTCCTCAAATCCCAGTGGCTTCCAACAGCAAAGTTATTTGTCATTTATATTTTACGTGGGCCATTGGTCTGCTGCATCTCTGCTTCCTGTGTCATCTTTGCTCTAGGATCCAGGCTGACAGAGCTGCCTCCTTAGGGACATGCTGTTCTCAGGAGAAAGACAAGTGACAAATGTCACATTCCACTGGACCAAACACATCACCTGGCCAGGTCCAAAGTCAGTGGGGTGAAAATGTGGGGGAAAATAATCCTCCCACAGGCGGCTAGTAATACAATATGCCACTGGCAATTTTATTATTATGACTGTGCTTCTCATTTTACAGAAGTAGAAAGCAAGGCGTGGAGAGGTTGGATGAATCGCCCACAGTCATACTACTGACAAGTGTCAGAGGCCAATTTGAAAGTCAAGCCCGAGTCACAGTCATTACTGTTGGTAATATACCAACAGCAATGGCATTTTCTTTATTTACTCATCTATCTTTGTTGACATTTGCCTGGAGAACAGTTTCCCTCCTAATGACCTACCAGAAAACGTATGTGTTTAACCCAAGCACATGGTGCTGTCTTCCCTTGTTAGTCCTTCCAATCAATAGCTTTAACAGAAACCTTGAAACTCAAGTGGTCTCTATGTGAGAGAAGTCAGTATTCAAAAAACTCACAGATCATTCTTGGACAGAAGCTTGAATTGAAAAATAAAATCCCCTTTCAAATCTGGAATTAAAACAACCTAACTGAACTGGACATGGCAGCACACGCCTGTAATCCTACTACTTGGGAGACTGAGACAGAAGGATAGCAGGTTCTAGGATAGCCTCAGCAAACTAGTGATACCCTGTTTCAAAACAAAAAAATAAAAGGACTGGGGGTGTAGCTCGGGAGGTAGAATATCCCTGGGTTCAATCCCCCGTACCAAAACAACAACAAACAAAGGAACAAAAACAAAACAAAACAAAAACAACAAACAAAAACAAAACAGCTTAACTGGAGTTTATTAATCAATGTATTCTATTACTTTTTGACCTTTGGGCTAAGATCAAGTGTAGTATCTGAAAAAAAATTATTCTGAGCCCCATACTTCTTTGTACCAATGGAAGGCATTGTCTACAAAGAAAGTCAAGTGTAATTTATACTGGTGGTTGTGTGAACTTCCACTGGCGGGGAATTTCATGAGCATCTTGAGCACAGGGAAGACGTTAACTGAAGTGGCGATGGGACCCTGAGTTGCTTCCGATTCAGTCTCCCATGAATTCTCCATGCCACTGGCCAGCAGGGCTACCGCATGTGCCCGCAACACCTCCTCCCCATGCTTCCTCACTGCTGGGTCTTGGCCCAGTGTGCTGTCTCTCAGCCTGAAGTGCTTCTAGCCCCTTTCACCCCCCCATCTAACCCTACTAGTGTTTCAGGGCTCCATCCTTAAGTGCTTTTTGCTCCAGAGAGGCTTTTTCAGTCTCATCAACCAAATACAAATCCCCTTTTTATTTTACTTGTTTTTTTTTGAGATGGGGCCTTGCTGTGTTGCCCAGGCTGGCCTTGAACTCAAGATCCCCCCGCCTCAGCCTCCTGAGTTCCTGGGACTATAGGCATGCACCGCTGTGTCTGGCTTCACAAATCCTTTTTTTTTTTTTTTAAAAATGTACTTTTACTGGTGCATTATAGTCTCACATCATAATGTAGTTCATAGTGATAGTGACATACGTGCATATAACACTTGGTGAGTTTCCCCCCTGGCTCCCTCCCCACTCCCCCCTTCCCCATACAGGATATTGATATTGGCATTGGTTTTCTTACATATGTACTTAATGTAGATGGAAGTGATTCCTTCATTAATTCTCCTTCTACCCCTCTCTCCTAGACCACCTCCCTTGCTTTATTGGATTTTCTTCAAATCCTTTTTTGATATTCAAATAATGCTTTGCTTAAACTCTTGCATCCTCTCCTACCTTATTGCCCAATACCTTTCCCCTGAGACATGTACAACAAATAGTTTTTACAGTAGAAATAATCTGAGCTGCTATATTTGCTAAAGTTTTTTTGGGCAGTGTGTGGGGTTGATGCATTTATTTGTTTATTCATTCTACAAGTAGGTATCAAATGCCTCCTATTTTCAAGGCACAACTGACTTGTCAAAGGTGAAATAGATTTAGAGCAACGGATTCAGGATTGAAGTCTGGGATGGTCTGATTCGAAATCCAGTACTTTTACCCCTATAAAAATATCAAAAGTTGGGCTTGGTGGTCCACACCTGCAATCTCAATACTTGGGACGCTGAGACTGGAGGATCGTGGGTTCAAGCCAGTCTCAGCAACTCAGTGAGACTCTGTTTCAAAATAAAAAAAATAAAATAGGGCTGGGGTTGTGGCTCAGAAGTAGAATACCCCTGGGTTCAATCCTCAGTACCAATGAATGAATGAATGAACAAATAAATAAATAAATCTAGAGTTAGAGGCACCTGACTATTGGGTGGCAAGATTGTTATGCGGATATTAATTTTTTCTTTTCCTTAAAAGTTGTGTATGAGCTGTGTGCCGGTATTGGAAAATTGCTCTGATATTAATTTCTAGTAAAATGTAAAAGGCAGTCATTCGGGCAGGAAGAGGCTATAGCTCTGTACATTCCAAGAACCCTCCCTCCCTGCTCTTCTGCCCCTTTGTTCTAAATGATTAACCCAAGGCCGGGCGTGGTGGCGCAGGCTTGTAATCCCAGTACTTTGGGAGGAGGAGACTGGAAGATCCGGGTTCGCGGCCAGCCTCAGCT
>PVJS01014673.1:0-40019 GCA_004027185.1 Glis glis | reverse complement strand
GAGGCGTTCTACCTCCGCGCTACGCCCCCGGCCCTATTTTTTATACTTTATTTTTGAAACCGGGTCTCACGAAGTTGCGGAGGGCCTCACTAAGGAGAGAGAGAGAGAGAGAAAGAGACAGGAAGAGAGCTGAGGCTGGCCGCGAACCCGGATCCTCCGGTCTCCGCCTCCCAAAGTACTGGGATTACAAGCGTGTGCCACCACGCCCGGCTCAAGGAGACTTTTCTGTTTGCTTCTGAACCAATTTAGGCCTAGGTATATGAGCCTGCAGTTCTCAGCAACACTATTTATCTTGCTGGTTGTGGTAAATAAAAATGGTTATCTGCTAAAATGCACACTGATATGAGTAAAAGTAGGTGGAAGACTTTTAACATTTAGAAGTCATTTATATTGCTTCTACTAATTGTATTTATCCTTATTTTATCCTTTTTCCAGTCAATTGAATACAACTTAAGATTTAAGACATTGATTTGAAGAAAATAATTTAAATAATAATAGTAAATTTCACATAGTAGTTAATGAATACTTAAAATTTAATCAACTTTCCATTTACTGTTAGTTAAATCAATAAAGAACTAACACAATAATTTTTAATTCAATTCAATTTTATTTGCTTGTTATTTTTTAAGCTTTACTTTTATAGATTTCTCACTGAAGATTTGAATATTGCCACTGTTTTCTTTTACTTATATATGCCCTTTTTTCTCCCAGGATATATACACAAACACATTCCTTGATAGCAGCCAAAAATATCTGAAAAATATAGAAATCCATGAGCCAGACCAATCCATGTTTATAGCAACACATTTCACAATAGCCAAATTATGAAATCATCTAGGTATCCATCATCAGATGAATGGATCACAAAAATGTGGTATATATATACATATGGTTTTTACTCAGCCATAAAAAATGCTATTTGCAGGATAGGAAAATGGATGGAACTAGAGAACATTATTCTAAGTGAGATCACAGAAAGTTGAGGATCATGTGTTTTCTCTCATATTGGAAGCTAGAGAGAAAATAGAAAACAAAAGGGACCATAGATAAATGAGGAGAGAGAACAGTAGAACAATGGAAGGGGATTAAGACAAGGACATGGGGAGGGGAAAAAGGAGGACTGATGAAGGAAACAGTTCAAACAATGCTCTGTCCACAGATGAAGGTACCAGCACCAGTCTCACTCATGTACATGGGAGGGCGGGTAGTGGGGTGGGGTCCAGGGGGAGACACACCAAGTGCTGTGCGTCTGTATGTTTGTGTCAGTTTGACCCTCATTATGATGTATGATTACAATGCACCCATAAAAATACAAAAAAATTTAAAGAGATTATTCATATACAAAGGGTAGTCTTCCAATATCTGTTACTTATAAAATATCCTGAATAAAATGTATTCTAGCATGACTAAAATCAAGTAAAAATATGTGAGGAATTCACTAAGAAGGCATACCATATGTGTACCTAGAATATGCTCAAAGGAAGTACAAAAAGTCTTTGTAAATTGAAATAAATGTTGAATAATTATCCTGAATCCTAGTTATGTCTAAGTTAAAAGGGAAACTCAGATTTTTGGATTTTCAGATATTTGGAAATGCTCTTGCTGACTTCATCAAGGGTCTATTTAAATACTAAGGAAAGCAAATTACCAACCTCAGTCACAGGGAAGGTGGTGCGCTTTCAAGTGGAAAAGACCGACACTGAGGAATTAAACTTTAAAGAAATAGAACGTCTTCTTGAATTTAGAATAGTTTCCATCAGAGTGATGATAGTTGTGGAATTCACATTAAAGAAGAATTTTAGTGCTCATATCTGTCCCTTTCAAGACATCTAAAAATCAAAACAAGAAAAATCTTTCAAAAGAATTTCTTTTAGATATTTGAAAAATGCATTCTGCCTTCCAGCCCAAAGATTTCTACTTGTAACTCTCTAAGTATCTGTTTACTTCTGTCCACTGGACCATTATAAGTCTGATAACTGCTAAAACAAGAATCCTAATCAGATTTAACAAATCTTCTCTGAAATGATTTATCTTGTCATAGCTGCAGAGCAGGCTAAATTGAAAAGCAAAATTAGTCTGCTTCTGTAAAGGTGAAGTCTAGCCTATCATGAAGTCTATGACAGTAATTAATGCTGACTTCGCTCTCTCTCCATGCTCAGCCTAAGAAACCTAGTAGTAATTTGAGTGTGTAGAAAACCTGTGTTGAGTTTCATTCATTTCAGCCACACAGGATGAAGAAAGATTGGCATGTTTTCAAACTTTCAGTCTCTCCTGAAAAAAAGCTTCAAATAGGCATTTCTTTTTAGTAATTCTCATTTCAGTTTTATGTAAGATTAGATTTTTCCTATTTTCCAATGGTAAAAAAGGATTGATTATGAATTTATGGAATGGTAAATAAGAATTTGAAGGTATTTTCCTGTGTTTTAAATACAGATAGATAAAATTGCATTTTTTAGCTGTTTAGCAGTACTCAATTCTGTGTACTATTCCTGAAACCCAGTTTTTAATATAAAAAATTAAGAGAAGGTGTTTCTTTCTTCATTTGGACATAAAGTTGATTTTTCCTCTTTTTGCAGGTCAATGTAATTATTATTTTCTTTTTTCTATGGCAAAACCAAGACCTTAGCATGAAGAAAAGAGAACAGAGAATGTTTTAGAGATTTGGCGAATAAAAATCTCAAATTTATTTGAGGTAAGGCAAGAGTGAGGAAGAGGAAATCTTCCAGAATAGCTTCATATTTCTTTCTGTAGTCACTGGGTCACTAAAAGTATTTTCATTAATATAGGGCCGGGTGTGGTGGTGCAGGCTTGAAATCCCAGTACTTTGGGAGGCAGAGACCGGAGGACCCGGGTTCGCAGCCAGCCAGCCTCAGCTCTCTCTCTCTCTCTCTCTCCCTGCTCCCTGTCTCTCTCTCTCTCTCTCTACTTAGTGAGGCCCTCCACAACTTTGTGAGACCCGGCTTCAAAATAAAGGATAAAAAATAGGGCCAGGGGTGTAGCGCGGAGGTAGAACGCCCCTGGGTTCAATCCCCCGTACCGCAAAAAAAAAAAAAAAGATAGGAAATATAGAAAGAAAAGAGATTTACAGGAGAAAACAAAGAGTTTGGTGTTTGGCAGACTGTTTGTGAAGTGTGTGTGAAATAGGCAGCCTGATATGCAGGTTGAAATTTCAGAAATAAGTCAAAGATTAAGAAATTGAGAATTCTTAACACTTATGAGGTCATTGAAACCATAGGATTGGTTGGGATCAGAGAGGAACAATTGTCTATAAAAATGCCCATCTCCAAATGAAAAATTATCATTTCCTTCTTGTAGGACAACTGAATAAGTTATTATTGAACCAAAGTAAAGATCTAGGCAGAGGACATACAGGCTTGCAAAGAGTAGATTTTCTAGAAGATTCATATCTAGTCCTTAGTATCTTCTTTTTTAACAAAGCAATATAATCATATATAAACAACATAAATTTATTAAACAACCTAAATAAACATATATAAACAACATAAATTTATTAAATTCATAAATAATTAAGTTCTTAATAATTCTTAAAACCACAACTAAGGAAAACGTGTTTGAGAGAGAGAGAGACTCATATAAAATAGAACTTCTCTATCTCAGTGAATTCTCCCCTTGGATTGGGTTTGCTATTCACGTCTGTCTGTCTGTCTTTTTCTTTCTCTCTCTCTCTCTCTCTTTTCCTGGGGATTGAAGTCAGGGGCATTCTATCTCTGAGCTATATTCCCAGTCTATTTTATTGTTTATTTTGAAACAGGGTCACTCCAAGTTACCATGTATTGGCCTTGAACCTGCAATCCTCCTGTCTCATCCCCCAAGTACTAGGATTACAGGCCTATGCCACAGTACCCAGTGGCTATGTATTTTCATCTCAATAATGAAAGAATTAAAACACCAAGTTTCCACAATAACTTAAATTACAGTACTATATAAATTAAGATTTTCTCCTTTTTTTTTTTAATTTGGGTACTGGACGCTGAACCTAGAGGTATTCTACCTCCAGACTACATCTCCTATTTTATTTTCTCTTTTGGGACAGGGTCTTGCTAAGTTCCTAAGTGTCTTGCTAATTTGCTGAGGCTGACCTCGAACCTGAGATCCTCCTGTTTCAGTCTCCCAAGTACTGGGATTACAGGCATGCACCATCACACCTGGCAAGATTTTATTTTAGGTATATATTACTAGATATTTTGACTACCATTAATGAGAAATGAAAGCAATACTGCAAATATTTTACATGTTTTTAAAAATACAATACTGGTAAGTTAGCCTACATATTTTGGAACTTGATATTTCTATTGTAAGAGAACAGATAGGACAGAATTCAATCGCGTATCACATAGAGAGTAGGAAAAGGTGATTTGGAGTACATAGGATTTATTCTGAGAGCTAAAAGTTTACTTGTTTTTAAATAGGAGTATGTGTAAAAATACCTCTAGATTTTTAAAGCTTTGTGACTCTGTTCTCGCTATTGAATACAGTGAGAATAACATATTCACAACCCATATTTACAAGTATCATTCTAATTTTGAAAATATACAATGGAAAGAAATTCTTGGTCATGTAATAAAACTACAGCATTCTTATAGAAACAAAAACATTATTCCCAGAATAAAACAAATCTAAGAACAAAATGAGAATATGAAAGTATCATCAATGCTGTCACAGGGAACATATTTTTTAAATGAAAAATAAATAGTAAACCAGGTACCATGGCACATGCCTGTAATCCCAGTACTTGGGAGGCTGATATGGGAGGATCACAAATTCGAGGCCAGACTCAGCAACTTTGCAAGACCCTGTTTCGTCTGGGGGTGTAGCTCAGAGACAGAGTGTCCCTAGTTTCAATACCCAGTACCAAAAGAAAAAAAGTAACCGGATAACTATTCTTGGAATGTATAAGATTAAGCTGTTGAGGGAGGTTCTTTTTGAACAGAATGTGGGCAGAAACCTGAATAAAGTGAAGGAGTGGTCCCAGTAAAGGACATACAGACCTGCAAAGATTCTGCAAAGGCAACAGCATATGTGTCAGACATGCTTAGGGACCAAGAGGAGACTAGACTTCAGTGAGGGAGAAGAGTAGAAAATCAAGACTGAAAAGTAGCCAAAGGCCAGGTCACTTGACATTTTGTAGGCTGTGGGGAGGAACTGGTATTTAGCACCTTCTTCAGATCTTAAATCTTGGTGCAATTTCAAACTGGTGCAATGCCTTGGGTTTTCCTGGCAGCTACCTTGCCTTGGGCTTTCTTGGATAAATGATGATTGGCCTTCCGGTTCAGCAGGGCTCTGAAACTCTACCCTTCCTGCCTGTACTATCAGACTCCTGTTCCAAATTTCCTTTTAGGATTCCTACATATTATCGCTAACCAAGCTTACAGGACATTTTTCTTTATGCACCTGGAAGAAGGTGGTAAAATAACAATGAAATCACATTGTATTCCCAAATATTGTAATAAAGTCTCCCATGTGTGCCCTTCCTGACACTCACACCAGCCCCTTTCTCCACAATAACTCTCACATCCAAGTGGACTTGTCTAGTTCAAGTTGCTTTCCTGGTGAAGCACAAGAGTATTGATATTTTTATGTGTAGTTTATATTTTATAATAAAATTTTAACTCACCACTAAACTATTCTCACTTTTCTTCTTAAATTGGACATTAATTCTTTGTCAGAGAACATGAATTCTAAAACGCTACAAACTGTTCAGTCTTTAAAAAGGCTAATGAGGTGCATGTCATGTAAAGGTTATTAGGAAAATGAAGTCCACATTTAACATATAAGATGGAGCATTCAAACCCAAGGGCTCACAATATTTAATGTCTCTTCATAAGATACAGCATTCCAAAATTCTTAACTGAGCTCAGCTATGACTGAGTACATCCTTTAGGGCATAGATATTTGCATGAATCATTAACCTTCAAAGAAGACAAGTTAGAATAAACTTTCCCATTGATGGTCTAAACAAAATGTTAAATAGACTAATTGTATAGCTTGCTAGGGATTGTGACGTTTAAGTACAAACTGAATAACGGCAAGATCATTAAAGGTCACTCATGCTCTGATTTAGAAGTCCAATCTGATAAATGTTAAAAACATGAAAGTAAGCTAAAAAAGAAAAAGAAGTATATTTTAATTGGGAAGTGAGAACAGATGCAATATACTTAAATAAATATTGGTGAAAGAATTCAGAGCCAAGTGTCCAGAATCTAAGGATAGACTCATAGCCTCATCTTGAATGAAGAGATCTTCAGTCAACTGACAGCATTTCTTGTATTATCTGCAAGTCACTGGGCACCAGCAGGTCACACACTTTTACTGGGACATCTTGAACACAGGCAGTCTCCTCCAACTAACTAGTAGAACAGAAATCCAACCAGGTATGAGATATCCACTTTTCCCCCTTTCCTTTTGGCTCAATTCTTATTGAATGTTAAAGAGGTTTTGAAAATAATCTAATGCAAGGATAATGAATAGCACATCCTTTTCCTTCTTTGTCTCACCCCATGAGAGACATCACTACTCAATGGAATATTTTTTCCATTATGCAGAGTCCATCTCAGAATTCCTAATGTGCATTTAAGTTAGTCACTTCCAATCAAGTGATACTCCAGTTAAAAACCACCTGCTAGGGCTGGGAATTTAGCTAAATGGTAGAGTGCTAGTCTAGCATGCATGAGGCCCTGGGTTCCATGCCCAGCATCACACACAGAGAAAAGAAAAGAAATGAAAATACAGAAGAGGAAGAAAAATAATAACAGAAAAAAATGAAATAAAAGCACTTGCTGTACTTAGTCTTGTCTAAATTATCATTTCACAGTTCAGCAAGCAGGCACCCAAAGCTATTTGCAGTTGGGCTAGAGATTCAGTCTTTAATCTTGAAATGGAGCTTTTCTCCATTGGAAATGTTAATTCATGCCAGAAGTAAAACTTTAATATTCTTGCCAGATATTCCAAATTCCTGGACCAAAACATGTACATAGATCATACAGTGCTGTTCAGAGCTGACTCGGGAAGGCTTTACCATTCTACTCTACACAAAAGTATTAAAGCATTTAGGGAATTGTCACTAAAACCAGTTCTTGTCATATGGCCAAAATAAAATGTTCCTCCATACCGGACCACTTACTGCTGCCTTGGGAATCACAAGTACAGTAAAACTGCGGCCGAGGCAAATCGTCCACTCCTGAACTGTCGGGTTTGTTCAAGAGAGTGTGTAATTTGTAGAGTGCTCTGAGGGAAGATGTCGGAACTATCAGTAATCACCTCCCTGGATCTACATGGTCTCATTTAACTCCGTGAGCTTTCTATTTGTCTTTCTCCAAGGCACAGTGTGAAGAATAAGGCAATCACCAGAATTTAAAAATAACATACTGTAGAACCATTGCCCCTAAGCTTGTAACAGGTGAGGTTCCGCAGAGATCAGTCCTGGGTGCATTTAACATCTCAGTATGTGATTGATTGTGAGCTGGAGAGGGTAGTCATTAAGTTTGTGGAGTACATCACATCATCAGGATGGGGGAGAACCTTGGAAGACAAGACTAGAATTAAAAATGACCTTGACAATTTGAAAAATGATTACAAGCAAATGAAATTGAGTTCCCTAGAAGCAACTGTGCAGCAACATACAAAGAGTCCTCCAACTGTACAAGTTCAAGTTGGAAATGGATGAGGGGAACAGAGTGCTGGTTGCTACCCAGTGGGTCCTTAGCTGTACTGTGGTCAACATTGTTTTGCTGATTATAAAGTTAGCATATCTCTATATTCTACTGTTAGGAAAAGCAGACTCGTTTATACTTTATAAAATATATAATTAAATATTTTATTAAATATAGTATATAGTTTTACTAATAAAATATAAATATGGATTGATCATTAACATTTCCAAATGAATTTATTGGTATATAAATTAGGCTCGAAAAGCCTGGGAAAGAATCAAAGATCTAAGATGGATTAAAATAATTACAAGGATTAAAAAGCGGGGAACAAAGAGGAAATGTTAGGAAAATAATTTGGAAATGTTGGAAGTGAAAAGTTGATCATTGTCCAAATGAGAAATGAAAATACTGTAGTGTCGTAAAGAATTTAGTTCATAGAGACAAAATATCTTTAATACTACAAACTCTAATTTGATTTAATAATATTATTTCGTAGAGATGGTGTCCATCTAGTTTGTTAACTTATAACCTTGCCTGGATATAACAGTGAAGAGGACAAATCTGTGATCTTGTAAGAGTGTAATATTTATGTGGAGTGTTAATTTCCATCTATGAAGAAATGCTAGTTTCAGAGAACAGTTTGAATGACAAGTCTTCAGAATGAGTGATTACAACATTACAATTTTGGCTATTAAGAAATTATAAAATTCTTTCAAAATCTTCCTCAAAACCTTTAAATTTTTAATATTATTTCATATAGAGCATTATAAAGAATATGTGATATTCTTTAATAATTCTTATAGTAAGCCAGGAGTGGTGGCACACTTCTGTAATCCCAGTACTGGGAAGACTGAGACAGGAAAATTGCAGGTTCAAGGACAGCCTCAGGAACTTTACAAGACTCTCAGCAACCTAGCTAGACCCTCTTTCAAAAGCAACAACAACAAAAAAATTGGGCTGGGAGTGTAGCTCAGAGGTAGAATGTCCTTGGGTTCAATCCCCAGTAAAACAAATACACACACACACACACACACACACACACACACACACACAAACACACACACTAATAATAATGCTTATACTACCAAAAAATCTCTGTTGTGCATGGCAAGAAAGACTTCTGTAGTTATCTCATATTATCCATGAACATTTAATGCTAGGAAGGACTTTTTACTTTATTCTGATAAACTATTTCATTTGGCATATTTAATGTAATAATGTCTTTTGTAATTAGAAATACAGAAATATTGATTACGCAGTAGTCTTCATTGTGAAGTTTTTAAAATTGACCTAATTATTCAGTATTAGAACCTTTAAATTTGTTTAGATGCACCTAAAATACACATTCCAGTACTCATTTAGAACTTTTACTATGATTTTATTATGTTTCTATTCTGAAATACAACAGGGACAATTTTGGGGGGTCACATTAAATACTAAAAACATTTTTAAGGTGGGCTTCATGGCACATGCTTGTAATCCCAGTACTTGGGAGGCTGAGACTGGAGGATCCGGGTTCACTGCCAGCCTCAGCTACTTAGTGAGGCCTTCCGCAACTTAGTGAGACCCTGTTTCAAAATAAAGAATAAAAAATAGGGCTAGGGGTGTGACTTGGAGGTAGAATGCCCCTGGGTTCAATCCCTAGTACTGCAAAAAAAAAAATTTTTTTAGTGATTATTCATGAATAGGAATACCTATAGCTTGTAAAATACTTAACTATCCTTCAAGTGAGTTTGTATAAAAATATTTTTCTCACTCCTGTCTTTACTTTGTGGCAAAATGTCACCTTATTTTTATAAAATTCCACCTCTGTTCTAACGTGCTAGTTTATAAACAAAGGAAAAGCTAAATGATAATTTCCACATTAACTTCATCGGTGTTCTAAAGTAATTATTGAAAAGTCTCTCTAGCAAACACCTAGATTCTAAACACGTCAATGTGTGTGTGTACAATGTTGGTTTCAGTAGCTCCTCCTTCACCAAGAAAAATCTCTGTAACTCTATTGCTAGCTGTGTGGAAGGCATGGAAGTAAGAAAATTGAGGGAGGAAAAAAGAGAATGAATACAGGTAGAAGAGGAACAAAAAGGCTGGAAATTGATCATAAATATTGACATTTAGAAGTAAAAAGATTCCCTGGAAAATAGTGCACAAAGGAAACTCAAACATAGATTTCATAATTTGCAATTCAATGAATACTGAAAATACTTGTTTCTGATAGTAGAAAAATAAATTTTAAAAAACTTTAAAATTTATTTTTATGTTTAATGGAGGAATTAAAATTGTATATATTTATGGGGTATAATGTGATATTTTGATACATGTTTACATTGTGGAATGAGAAAAATCCAGTTACTTACCATATTCATAACCTCACATGTCATTTCTTCATGTTTAAAATCCACTTTTAGCAATTTTGAAATATAATATATTATTATTAAATGTGTTTACCTGGCTATACAATAGATCCCCAAATTCACTCGCCATGCCTGAAATGCTGCACCCATTGACCAGTTTTTCCTCCCTCCCCATCCATCCTCCTTCACCATCCCAAGTCTCTGGTGACCACCATTCCACTCTCTACTTTTGATAGAGTTTTCCGATTCCACATATAAGTGAGATGGTGATATTTGTCTTTTTTACTGGTTTAGTTCCCTAACAAAAATGTCCTCTACATTTATTCATGTTATCACAAATGAAAGAATTGTTTTCTTTTTTAAAGGCTGAATAGTATTCCATCATGTGTATCTGTCACAGTTTTTGTTCCATTCATCTGTTGATGGGCACTTAGGTTGTTTCCATATCTTGGCTATTGTGAGTAATGCTGCAATGAAGAGGGAAGTGCAGATATTCCCTACAGCACACTGATTTCATTCCTTTGAACATATACCCAGAAGAGGAGTGTTAGATCATCTGGTAATTCTATTTTTAGTTTTTGAGGAAGCTCCATACTGTTTTCCAAAATGGCTTTCCAACATTCTGACCAACATTCTACAAGCATCCTCTTTTCTTCACATCTTCACCAACAGTTATCTTTAGTTTTTTTTATATAATAGCAATTGTAACAGGTATAAAGTGATATCTAATTGTGTTTTTTTTAATTTGCTTTTCCATAGTGGTTAGTGATGTTGAACGATTTTTTCACATATCTTTTGTACATAGCTAGTTGTATATAGCTAATGATTCCAGAACGAATATAAACTAGAATGTCTACAAGGTAGACTAGAATGTTCTTCTGAATAACATTTGTAGGCACGTACCTCCACATCCCTCAAATTTTGAAAGGCTTCACCAAATTAGGAGTTTAATTTGGAATGTCTAATTGGAAACTATGCTATGCAACCAGAGAAAACTACTAGCAGATGAGACAAGACGTGGTCCCAAAAGGCAGGACTCCTGGCACAAAAGGAAAGATAACACTAGAATGAACATACACAGCACTTGAATGAAGGTGAACAACGTCTGAGCGCTTATCTGCAGATCTGTGGAGTCAATAAATACATAAACTGATCTGTTTTGGAGATAATTTGATTCAATTATCTCTCCCTGGTTATGAGATTGAATCTTTGGCAAGTATTATCAGAAATATAAAAGTAGAGACGTCTCCTTCATTTTCCTTTAGAAATGAGCTTTGTAAACTGCAAAATGTCAAACAGGCACATGGTCCTATTATTTTGTTATTAGTTATCAAGAATGAAGTTTGGGTCTGAAAACAGGGAGAAAAAGAGATGGAAAACTATATTATCACATATGAGAAGTGGCAATTCTTATCCTCGTCCAGAACTGCTCTAACTTAAATTGCCAAAGAACAATATTGAAGATGACATTTCAAAATTACATAGGGTATCTTTTCTGGAAGGCAAAAAGAAAGCATTACCAATGTTAAATTGGGTCATTTTTTTTTCTAAAATTAATCTAGGGATACACTAAGATTGACTTCGTTTACTGTGGATTTTTGGAAGGTTTAATATCCCTGTTCTCAGACTGGGCTGTCTCTTTTTCATAGTACAAAACATTTACCAATTCTGTCTGCCTGGATCATTAGCTCCTTTATGGAGATGAGGAAAAGTAGAGCTATTTGATTAAAGAAAAGAAAATTCTTAATTATAGTTTCCTTTACTTATTCCTTTACTTACTGGTTTATATTTAGTCTGTAAGTCTGCTACTTGTTTTTTATATAACTCCGGGACTACGATTGATGTTTACATTTAATAGGGTTGTCACAAAATAAAATATTATGTAGTGACAGAGATCTTGTGCTCCCAGAAACCTAAAATATTCATCCTTTGGCTTTTGACAAGGACATTCTTGATAGAGTTCCTTTAACATATAACATAAGTGGTTGATTATTAGTAAATTAAAGAGCTTGGATAAAGTTGGGATCAATTTAAACATAGAAAATACAAGTAGGATGCAGATGCTCTTTCATTCACAAGTGTCATGATACGATATGATTTAGATATAGAATTTGTTAATGAGATGCCAAAATATATCAATATTTTGATATCAAGAAGGAAGAAGCATTTCTGTTTATAAAAGAGGCCAGCTCAACAGAAGATAAATTGACAAGGCAAAACCTTACCAGTTAGTTGACAAAGGTCATGAAATAAAAACTTTATTTTAACACAGATATACAAATAAAATAGTGTCAAAATTTCCAGACTAAGGCTCTGAGGTTGCTGTAGGGAGAGATTGTAAACATTACAATTTTTGCAGCTTTGCCTTGCTCCTTTGAGACTGATCACCTAAATTCTGACACCTGTTCCTGCAGCTAAATTTCTGAGCCGGCCCATTGCCAGTAGACAAGAGTCCATTTTCTCAAAGCACTTCAGAGTTGATGGTAAGAAGAGTCAGGTGGAAGCCCTGATTAAGGGAGTGTGCTCATCATTTTTCTAGCCTTCCCCCCACACACTGAATTTACTGAGCTGGACCCTGCAGTACTTAAAGATGTCCTCCCTGGCTCTGATAGAGTCCACCCCTCTCCCTTGTCTATGTGCTTACAAGCACATCAGCCTCCTTGCCTGATATAACTCTAGTGCTGATTGCAGATTGTGGGTGAAACCTTTGTCTATCAGGAAACTAGGAATAGATCAGGACACTCAGCACAACTCTGAATTAAGTAACCTTTCAGCTGTGGGAGACTTGAATCACCCCACCAAAACCAGCACACTATTCTTAACTGTTTCTTCCTCAGTGTTTTGTTAAAGGGAAAAGGATACAACTGCCTCTACTCAACCTTTTTTTTTTTCCTGGTCAGTGTAGTAAAAGGAAAAAAATAAAACTGAACTAAATTCCATAGATTCTGCATGGGGCTTTCACCATGACTTCAACAGTCAAGTCATTAAACACATTTCTCAGCAAGTTATTAACTGGGAATAATATAACTCAGAGCACAGGAACCAGGAGTGTAATTTGAGAAGAAGAGAGAAGAATGCTAACAGGAAGAACAGATGTGTTGACTCTCCATTGAGTAGAAAAGAAATTATCAACACTGTGGGCTAAATTTTAAAAATGAAAAAAAGTCTTTACTACTAAAACATGAGAAAGTGTTCCAATGATAATTTAATTTTTTTGGTACTGGGAATTGAATCCAGGGGCATTCTACCTCTAAACTATACCCACAGCCCTATTATTTTACTAAGTTGCTGAGGGTCTTGTAAGTTGCTGAGGCTGGCCTTGAACCTGCAATCCTCCTGTCTCAACCTCCCAACTACTGGGATTACAGGCATGCACCACCTTGCCCGTAATTTAATTTATATTTAATTTTAATGTTGAAAATACTCTAAATCTTATGTGACAAATACCTACAGTCACCCTGGTTTGACACAGTTACATGACAAAACAATGGGACCCAAGTCATGAGTTGGCTTGCTCAGAGTTGGTTGTTCAGCCACTTGCCAGGAGCTGCACATGGGTTAATGGTACAACTGTGAAGATCTTTGCTATTTCTTTTTATTCCTTTCTTGATTTCTGTTTTTCTTTTGGGGCTTTCCATAATATATGCAGCAGTTTAATTTTCGGAAAATATTTGTGTAAAGGTGGAATTCTGAAATAAGAACAGTTAGAAGTGAATACAGGTTATTGACTTTTTAAAAATAAATAATTATAGGGTTCCGGTTGTATGCTTATAATATGCTGAATACAATCTGGGGAGACAAATATGAAGGACAGTCCTTACTCTATTGAAATCACACTGTAGTGTGAGGGGAAAAAAGAGCGAGAGAGATAGGAAGAGGAAGGGAGAGAGGGGAGGAAGGAAGGAAGCAAGGAAGGGAGGGGGGGAGGGGTTGATTTTAGAATATATGATATAGATATTAATTTGGGTGATATATGAAGAAAATAACTGTGTTGGGAAGGTAATTGGTTGGTCCAGGATTACATCTCTGAGAAAGTGATAGTCTAGCTGAGTCTTAAAGGTGGAGAAGGATCCAGCCATTGAAGAGCTGGGGAAATGTGGTCAAAAAGGAGGGACCAGTAAATATTTGTTCAAGGGCAGAAGTTAGAGTTAAAAATGTTTCAGGAACAAACCAGGCAGATTGGTGGCACATGCCTGTAATCCCAGTACTTGGCAGGCTGAGACAGGTGGATCACAGGTTCCAGGCTAATTTCAGCAGCTTAGTGAGGCACTCAGCAATTTAGCAATACCTTGTTTCAAAATAAAAAACAAAATAGGGCTAAAGGTATACCTGAGAGGTAGAATGCCTGCGTGTTCAATCTCCACTACCAAAAAAAAAAAAAAAGAAAAGAAAAGGAAGGAAGGAGGGAAGGAGGGACTGCTGGCTCCAGGAACAGAAAGAAGCAGGTGAAGCAATGTGTGCTTTGAGGGAGGTCAAATAGTACATTAGGGCCAAACTGTGGCCCATAGAGTTGATGGGCAGGGTTCTGAGTCTCATTCTTGTTTTGGGGAAGCCATTCCAGGACTTTAATGGAATAACTTGCTTTACATATTTAAAAATTATTCATATATATGTATATATGTTAAAGAAGGGAAGAATAGCTATAGATGTGGGAACTATTATAGTTATCTGGGCTACAGATGGCAGTCACTAGGGTAATGGAGTGGAAATGGAGATCAGTGGATAGATTTAGTCTATAATTGAGAACTATCATTTATAAGATTTGCTACTGATAGATTGGACAGGAGACTGTGTGCTGATAATTTGGAAAACAAATGAGAAAAAAAAAGACTCTATAGGTTTTGCATTGAGCATGAGGAAGACTAGAGAATCTGGACTCCATTTGACTTCCTTTGGATCTACCCACCCTGTGACATGCTTCTATGTTGCTTTCTGGTCCCAGTTAAATTAGGAATGATCCAGCAAGATGCCCATGACTTTCATCTCTTTCGATTGCTACAGATGAAATGTGAATCTCCATGGCTCGTTTTTGTTTTTGTCTTTGATTTCAGTTTTTAAATATTTGTTCTAGCTCTTTCCTACTTGCAGTGATACACTTGCCAGAACTTCAGGAGGTGGTACGACTCTCCTACTCAAATGCATGAGGACAAATGCTGAGCACAAGATGTCTTCTTCCCTGCCATTCTGGGGCTGGGAACTTCCTAAACCTCTTTGATTTAGGCAAGACAAGCTATCTTCAAGTGCATTTCTACATAAAAGTCTCTAAAAGGCAGTTTTTAAATGAGTTGTTTCCATGTTCTATAATTCTATACCTCATTTCCCTTCTCTCATCCAACTTCCATGTAGTTAACTCACCTTGTGCCCATCTGGATTTTATCTGTTTTCTTTTTTATTTTCTTTTTTTAAAATCTGGGGCATTAACTAATGTCTTCTGCATCGAATTTAGTCTAGCTTTCCATATCACCTGGATGGTTTTCATTTTCCTACATTCATTCTTCACCACATCAGGATGTTTTGGGGGGAAGGAGGATACTGGAGACTGAACCCAGGGGTACTCTACCTCTGAGATATACTCCTGGTCCTTTTTTAATTTTGAAACAGGATCTCACTAATTTGCTGAGGGCCTTGGTAAGTTGCTAAGGTTGGCCTTGAACCTGTAATCCTACTGTCTCAGCCTTCTAAGTATTGGGATTACAGGTGTACCTCATCAGTTCTTATCTTTTTTTTCATTTTTTTCATCAGTTCCTATCTTAATAGAGAAAGACTTTAGCATACTTCATGTCCAATGGAACTTGTGTGCCCATGGATTTACCATAGCTAAATAATAGAGGTAGTGGCAGTAATGATACTTTTAAAATCACTATTACTTATTACCTTTGTATTAAAGGCCACCCAAGTGAAAAATCTGAAAATTTAGTTTCTTCTTATGTTAAATCCATGGTTTTGTTTTCAAACTTATTCTATCAGTGAAATAATTCCTCAGACAGAATCTTATATATAATCCTAATCACTAATGTGTTAAACAGGTAAGAAGAGAGCTGTTCTGCTGGAAGAGAACTGTTCTGCTGGAGGTGGAGAATATACCTTCAGTTACCCTCTTTTGATGCTTGAAATATTTACCCATGTGAAAACATGTGCTCTACAAAATGCACTTTGAAAACCTCAGTGCTAAAGAATTATTTCAAGTCTTTTTTTTATTTCATTTTGTTTACAAGTGTGAGGCATGGTAGCTTTCTTATTTGTTCTACTTGATATGACTGCCATTCTATAATCCTGATGATTAGTCACACACACACACACACACACACACACACACACACACACACACACTATACCTAATTCTGGGATTCTGGTAATGCATCTAAGTTACCAAGAAGAATGTTTCACTCTCTGCCTTTTGTTAAACATTGAAGAGACCATCTTCTTTCAAAGTGCAGTTTATTTTCCACAAATGGTGAAGCCAGCTTTCTTGACCTTCATCCTAACTGTGGGATGTCTGACCTGAGTCTCACAGTCTATGTCCTCCATTGGGGATGGTTCGGTCCAGAAAGACCCAGGGTGCCATGGCCATATTGCCACTCTCAGAATTCTTGTTTCATTTCCTCTACATCAACCTTATTAGGTAAGTAGAAATGAAATATTTAGTACAGATTCAAAGATGAAGATTTTAGATCATATTTAGGGATCCAAAATGGGTGAGGAAGAGTGTTAGAAAATTCACCTGGCCTCTCTCTCTCTCTCTCTACTTAGTGAGGCCCTCCGCGACTTCGTGAGACCCGGTTTCAAAATAAAGTATAAAAAATAGGGCCGGGGACATAGTGCGGAGATAGAATGCCCCGTTCAATCCCCGGTACCACAAAAAAAAAAAAGAAAAAGAAAAGAAAATTCACCTGGCCTATCTCATGGCTACTGGTGAGCCAAACTTCACTCGATGATAGTAATCTAGGTGTAGGATTACACCTGCTATTGGTTACATGGAAAGAGAGAGAGAGGCAGGCAGGTAGACAGGTTAAATGAAAATAGAGATTACTGAAGTGAATTTTTAATATATCAAATAAAGAGTAGATTAAGAGATCAAACTTGGCGTGGTGGCACATTCCTGTAATCCTAGTACTTGGGAAGCTGAGACAGGAGGATCTCAGGTTTGCGGCCAACCTCAGTAATTTAGTGAGTCCCTATTTCAAAATAAATTTTAAAAAATAGGACTGGAGGTGTAGCTCGGGGGTAGAATGCCTCTGGGTTCAATCCCCAGTACCACAAAAAAAAGAGAGATCAAACTTTGGTTCAATAAGAGGTTCATAGATTTGTCATGTACATCTCAATCTAACAAATATCTAAGTTTTATTTTGGGGATTTTAAATAAATGATCATGGTAATATTAACATTAATTAATAGCAAAATATCAATTAATTCATTACTAGATTAATTAATTAATAGTAACAAATTAATAAACAGTTATGTCTGCTTTACATTAAATAAGATAATGAAGCTATTAGGTTCTATAACAGAGATAACATAATAAATGTAAATAACAAAATAGATTGCTATTTTTTATACTTTTATTGGTATATTATATTTTTATATTATATACCATATATTATTATATTTTTATATTATATATTATATATTTTATATTATATTATATTTTTATACTTTCATTGGTATATTGGTATGAACTACATCATAATGTAGTTCATAATGATAGTGACATATATACACACAGCAGTTGATGAGATTCCTCTTTTTTAGAAAAATAACTAAATTCAGGTTTGTGCTCTTAATCTTTTCTCTAACTCTTCTTGTAGTATCGTAATGTGAGTAATATTCTGAGGTGGGAAGGTAAGGAATGGAGTCGTCATGGTCCTTCCCTCTTTTCACAAGTCCATATGCAACAGTGCTTTAGTTGTCTGTGTTCATGTTTTTTAAATAGCTCGTTCAGTGCAGGAGCAGTGGGAGGAAGAAGGCACAGATCGCCAGTGCCACCACCATTGCTATTCAATAGAATGACTGGCTTTCTTATCTTGGCAACAATTACAGATGTAAGGCTGTTTCCCGGGAAATATGCTCTCGTAAGAGCATGCAGCAGAACTTCAGTGTATCTCTGCTATTAACCTAAATTCTTATGCATGCTGACTTATCATGTGTCCGTCCTTTGAGTGTGAAGAAAGTATCAAAACTGAGCTAAATGAATACAAAAGGAAGGCAAATGAAAGGTGGCAATTTCCTGTAGAAGTAAATGTTTGACTCCTCCACAAACAGAACCATTCACTGCAGTTAAAAAGAGATTATTCATTTACTTATTTATTTGTTTGTTTTTGAGATGGGGTCTGGCTATATTGCCCAGGCTGGCTTTGAACTCATGACCTTCCTGCCTAAGCCTCTCGAGTACCTGGAATTACAGGCATGCACCAACATGCCTGGCTTTACTTGCTATTTATCATGACACATACTAGTGTTTTTATGGATAAAAGTGGAAACAGGATACTATTTAAACCAAAATATACTCACAAGAACACAGAGAAGATTTGGATGAAAAAAGGTGTGTGGGTATGTGTATGTGTGTGCATGTGTGTGTGTGTGTGTGTGTGTGTCTTTAACTAAACATAAAAAATGTTTTTGCAGCCATTTCCTTTTTTTCAAAACAATATAAATACTATAAGGCAATGTCTTCACAATAAAATGGATATTTAAAACAATATCAGCAATTTTTGTAACATGGCCTTTGTGTTAGTTCTTCCAGAGTAAGGTTGTACTACTTCTGGGAAATTAGTTCATTTCATAAACACTGGAGAATATATAGAATATTCTATATATTTATGTATTTTAAAGGAAACTTTATTTCACTGTATTCTGGAAGTTTTGTTTGAGTACAACATCCCAAGTACAGTTTCTCAGAAAAAAATAATATCTGGACCTTAAAATATCTACCAAACTGCAAAACAGTAGTCAAAGTATTTGATGAAGCCTATACAAGTTTCCCTAATGGGACAGGCAGATTACTCGTAAATATAAAGTAAATAGCACAATAAACAAACAGAAAATTAAATGCATAAATTGCTGGCAAAAAGTTACAGCCACACCATGACAGGATTCATGTGTATGAATTCATTTAATACCACCAGAGAGCTTTGCTTACAAGTAATATTTAAGCAATAGAGTTAGAGATGGAAGGAAATAATCCATTCCTTCAGTGGGGGAAAATAAATATGTGCAGCATATGAATCGGGGCTGAAATTGAACATGAAAGCCTGGACAAATTTTCATCACATAGATAAATTTATATATAAGATTGCAACAATTGTTTCATATTTACTTTTAAATTTTAATGTTTTTAAGACACAGTGAAAATTATTTCTACAAAGAAATCTATACATATCACAGTATTTCTAATTTCATATTAAACTTAAAACATTTGTTTTATATTGACCCCAAGGCCCAGCTTTCTACTTCTAAGGGAAAAAGTGAAAACAGAAAAGATACCATCACCTTTATATCAACTGTTTACTGAATCAGTTATTTAGGCATTTTGAAACATTTCAAATAAGTTTGCTGTCATGGATATTTGACTGGGGATGGGATGTCTAAGGTCACTCTGGTAACAGGAATGAAGGCTCAACTACAACAGCTGGAAAGGCCAGGGAGTCTGAGTCTTTCCCTTCACATGGTCCATCATCCTTAGCCTGTTTAGAAACCAGTCCTCTCAGAGTTTCAAAAGGGCCAAATAGAGGTTGCGAGGAGTTTTGAAGTGTTATTTCAAAAGTTGGCAAGTTGTAGATTTTCATTTTAGTATATTTTATTCAACAGACATAATTGTCCAACTCTTGCTTTATGAAAAATAATGCTAATAGTGGAACAGAAACAGTGAGACTGTGAGAGATGCGCTGATGAATACGAAGAGACTGATTCAAAGAGTTTACCACTACCAGTGGGAAGATAGAAGCCCACAAAAAATACAAAATTGTTAAGAAAATAGAAAACAAGGAAAACCTGGGCTTCGAAGTAGTTATATTTATGTTTCCTAAATGGTCATTGTTAAATCGCTTGGTTGGAGGGAAAGGTTAGAGGTAGGAAGCAGGGAATGCTCCTACCCAGGGTTGACTCAGCACTGGGCAGCAGTAGGGACCGATTCTCTGCTCTTGCCCAGAGGTTTTATGGTTGGCAAATATTCATTTGGAGTCTGACAGCGCATCTCATTGAATAAAGAATTTCCATACACATCCATATTCTCAGTTAGGCCTGGGACACTTGTTGAGACAGAGTGAGTTCTTGTTTTACAGTTAAAACAACTAGGAATGAATTAGAGAAAGTGACTTGCCCAGAGCTAAAGAAAAAATTATAATAAGAATTAAGGCCGGGCATGGTGGCGCATGCTTGTAATCCCAGTACTTTGGGAGGTGGAGACTGGAGGATCCGGGTTCACGGCCAGCCTCAGCTCTCTCGCTCTCTCTCTCTTTCTCTCTCTCCCTGTCTCTCTCTCTCTACTTAGTGAGGCCCTCCGCAACTTCGTGAGACCCGGTTTCAAAAATAAAAAAATAGGGCCGGGCCGGGGGCGTAGCGCGGAGGTAGAACGCCCCTGCGTTCAATCCCCGGTACCACCAAAAAAAAAAAAAAAAAAAAAAAAAAAAAAGAATTAAGGCAAACCCTAGTCCTAATTCTAGTCGCATACATAGCTTTCTTCCTTCTATATAAAACAAATTATTAGAAGAGCAATGAATGGGTAAAAGCTTAATTTTCCAATTGCATCTATTAATTAGTGGCCAAGCTGCAAAATGCAGTGACTGAGCCCTAATACCGTGTGACCTGGAGATTCTAGGTTTCCAATGAAGCATCCAGGTAATGACCAAAGGATGGGTTCTGGCATGAGATGGCTTCTCGAATACCTGAAGCCCACCCTTATAGTTCTAGGATTTAGGTTTTAAAGCCAATGCCCACTACTTTGCAACAAAGTCCTTTTCATGTTTTATGAGCTAAGCCACTGTAAGTGGCATCTAGGATGCAGCTTCTTGGCTCTGCAGTTTATTGAATATTGATTATGAACTCTTTGAAGTTCAAGGACATATTATTGGACATTAGAGAATGCTCTACACAAAATTATTTTAAACCTATTGGAACTGCTAATACAAATACAATGAAAAATAATGCATATATGGTAGTTCGTGTGACAGAAGGTTTTACAGAATGTAAAATCAAAGCATCACACAGCATATGGTAGTAGAGGCCTATAGACCCAGATACACAATTCTCAATGTAGTAAGTTCTGAAAGCCCAAGAGTAAAATTAATGATTTTGACTCATTTGAAAGCACAACTTGAACTATATAGACATGAGGCATAGTTTTGAATTGTATTTTTAGTATGAATATCCAGGTACTCATACTTTGATGCAAAGATAGTGTGTTTGATTATTGGCTATTACCCATTCTAAAACTGAACATCTTTGAATTCTGAAGTAGATATTGCCCCAGTGGATTCTTTGGCCTATTGAAGACTCATCAGGTGGCCAGTACACTAGGCTATAATCTCTTGTCGGGTTTTTAGAGTTTATTGAGACATCAGTGCCCTGTTCTTTTATTCTTTATTGCTGATGTTTATTCCAGCAAGGCAACTCAATCATCATATTGAATCACTATTGTTCATTTTAGTTGTGTTGTTTTTGTGGTATTGAACTTGTATATGTGATTTGGTTGTAAATCCATTTGCACATTTGAAATCAATCCTGAACTTTATGTATTCATGTACTTTACATACTGTAATACACTAAAAGTATTTTAGGTCAACACTGAAAGGTCACTAGAGTCCTTTCTTTGCTTGTTTAAAAAACAGGTTCATAAGTCAGGTGTGGTGGCATACACTTGTAATCCCAGTACTTGGGAGGCTCAGACAGGAGAATCACAGGTTTGCTGCCAGCCTCAGTTTCTTAGTGATGCCCTCCACAACTTAGTGAGACCCTGTTTAAATACAAAGAATAAAAAATAGGGCTGGGCATATAGCTCGGAGGTAGAATGCCCCTGGGTTCAATCCCCAGTACCACACACACAAAAAAAAAGGTTCGTTAATCACAGCTGGACATTGCTTAATACTGTATTTAATAACTAGAACAAGAATAGCAAGGTAATAGTTTAGAGTGACTTTTAACCTATTTAGGCTTTGTTGTACTTACAAAATTACTCTGGGGAAAATGTAGTTGAGACTTAAATTATTAATGTGATTTTCTGCTATGTATCAGGAACAGCAATTTGTATTACTTGTAAATGCTCATAAAAGTATATCTAAAGTTCCCTTCCCCTAGAAAGCAGCCTCTTTACTACAGAAAATCTGCATCTCTCTTTATAACAAACAATTACTCACCCTATCTTTGCTGCTGACCATCTGGTTACCTACCTGAAGCCTCTATAGCTTCTTCAAAATGAAAGTTTCTCTAAATATAACAATTTACAATCGGTTTACAGCCATTAGTCAAGCCACCTCGTTTAAATAGTTGAGGTGTTTTAGAACTTCAAAAATAACAACCAGGGATGCAGTTTTGAAATTTAGCCTTTACTGCAGAACTTGTCCTCACTGTTTACACTAAAAATAGATGTAAAATGTCTCACTTTTACTAAGCGACTAAAATATAACATTTAAAATGCTCCTCGGTGTGGGAAGATTATGAGCAAGCAATTATATCAAACTCACGTTGGGTTATTGCTGGCTTTCCTTCCTAGATACAGGTGTCATCTGCTATCTAAGGTAATGATCACAGAACAGCCATGTCCCATCTCCTTGATCTGAGGCAGAAAGGAAGGTCGGAGAGGCTTCCTAGGTTGTGCAAGATTATATAGCTAATGAGTGTCAAAGCCAGGTCCCTTCCCTTCAACTCCCAGTGTTTGAACTGTTTGGTTATCACTTGAGAGGCTGAGCTGTAGACTAAGGAAGTGACCTTGTCTGCCCCAAGCCTGCAAATCACTCTTCTCACAGTGCCAAGGTGATAGGCAAGCCCGGGAAGAGAGAGCGTGACTCAGCCAGGCCCCCTTCAGCAGGCAGGGCTGGCTTCAAAGCTGAGTCACTGAAAATTAGATTGCATTGTCCCACAAGGAAAAGGGTAGAAAGCCTCAGCTTATGAAATAGGACGTTTCTCTAGGAGGAGACGGTGCTAGTCCTGAGGTGGTTATTTTGTGTTTTATCCCAACTTCCTACTACTAAAGGGTTAAATGCTAAAGTATCGCACCATATAAGAAATGCTAAAGTATCGCACCATATAAGAAAGTATCCTGCAGATTCTCTCTTCAATCCTAAGAAAAACGAGCAAGCTGAGATTAATGTTTGTGGGTAGCAAATCTCAGCCCAACATCCCCTAAATCCCAACGGTGTGGGCAGCTGGCTACTATCTGTAAGGCCAAAGGAGCCTTACATGCTATCCCAGCAGGGATAATCTCGACCTTACGGAATCACCTTTCTCATCATTCTCAAGCTGCAGAGGGAAGGATTGTGCAGTCGTGCTTATCCAGCTGTGTCTAAATCGCCCTTTGTTTATCCAGCCCATTTTGCTTTGCAAGCTGCTTGGACATGAAGATCCCAGGCCCTTCCAGGAGACACTGTGCTTATCAGTGTGCTTCAGTGAGAAGCCTGAGGAGAATGAGAGACTCCAGCTCCGCAGTTCATCCTTTCACCATAGTGCCATCACTGCTTTTCGTTTTTCTAGCTAGATGGATCCCTTGGTAGCAAACAGCCTTGGGGCATCTCTCTAGATTATTGCAATGTTTTAAAAAAATTGTAAACCAAACCAAGTTCCAATCAATTAAGATATATGCCATGACATTGTTGTTTTACTCCTGGCCTGTGGTATTGTGTTTTCTCCCAAAATTATGAATAAATTATTCTATATGCTCATATATCATGAATAATTTATATATAAATATATTTTTGTTTTTATTTCTCCCCCAAATAAATATGATTTATTTGTGAGCAACAAGATAATATTATATAAAATAAAGTTTGCAACTTGAAAAAAATCTGCATTTAAATATACTTAATTGGGGGAAAAAACACTCAAAAGAGTTGGAGAAAAGCAAAAGGTAATTTTCCATAGTTAGAAAGGACAAACAGGGGATGTGACCTGTAATGCCTCTTCTTGAAATAGGATAAAGAATAAGCTCTCACCTCCAAAAGACTGTGCCCCAAATACTTTGGCAATGGCTATAATAAAACGATGATTCTATTTTTGCTAAGCTGTTATAGTAGTGATTGTTGTATTGTTCAGTCATTCATATATTTCATACAATTCTGAAAATAGCTATCCATTGTTGTTTGATTTATTAAAAGGTCTTCCATCACTTAGGAATACAAAAGTACAATTATTAGCAAAGTGGGTTGTACAGTATGCCATACTTGGGTTGGAATTTTTTTAAAAAAACATTTTTAAAATTTGGGTTCAAGTACCAATTGACTTAGTCTGTCACAAGTAAAGATGACAATCACTGTTATTTTAAATCAAAATGTTAATTCTTCTACTTGGAAATCAACAACAACATATCTGGGATTTTCCAAATTTCACTTTTCTAAAGTCTACCACCATTACTTATCATGGCCATCCCCCATTCTTGAAAAGTTGAGAAAATCACGTTGTTAGGTATCTTTTCTTTCCCTGAGCTTTAATTATAATGAAGCAATATCAGTAAACACCCTATAGCTCTCATTGTGCAGAACTAATATTAAAAAATTCCACCATTTTTCAATATCCTCTGATAATCTCATTTTCTTTTTCTCAGTATCACCCAGACCTTCTAATGAGACTGTGTCTATGTAGAGATCATGGTGTTTTCTGCTTATATCCTCCTCAGTTTCCACAGGCATGCTCACAGGAGGCTGTGTCTTCTGCATTCTACCTCAAAGCAAGCACTCTGCCCACCCTCTCTGGCTCTCTTCTGCTAAAAATATTCCTCCAGTGGTATCCCTTATGGGGGGATGGTAACCTAAGACACTTACTGTTCTTCCTCGACACCTTATATTCAGAGGCACTTCCTTTCTACAGCAATTCAGGAGGATTTTATTGTAATAAAAAAATTGAGTTGAAGCAAACAAAATTTAAGCAAATTAAATGAACTTGAATGCAATAGACTGGATTGTGCTATGACAGGATAGAATGGAATGGGGTATTTTAGAGACAAACCCCTCCTCTTTGAAGTCTCTCTTGTTCATATTATTATAGTAAGCCCAAGGTTTACTTATTACAGGATAGTTCCGTGTTTTGGCTTTATTTATACTCATTTTATTTTTTATTATTTTTTGTTCATATTTTTTATTATTTTTTGTTCATATTGTTATAGTAAGCCCAAGGTTTACTTCTTACAGGATAGTTCCGTGTTTTGGCTTTATTTATACTCATTTTATTTTTTATTATTATTTTGGGGGGGGTACCGGGGATTGAACCCAGGGGTGTTCTACCTCTGCACTACACCCTCGGCCCTATTTTTTCATACTTTATTTTGAAACCAGGTCTCACGAAGTTGCGGAGGGCCTCACTAAGTAGAGAGAGAGAGACAGGGAGAGAGAGAGAGAGAGAGAGAGCTGAGGCTGGCCGCGAACCCGGATCCTCCGGTCTCCGCCTCCCAAAGTACTGGGATTACAAGCGTGCGCCACCACGCCCGGCTTTATACTCATTTTATTTTTAAAAAAACGCACTACTGTGGCTGGGCGTGGTGGTGCATGCTTGTAATCCCAGTACTTGGGAGGCTGAGATCGGAGGATTCGGGTTTGCGGCCAGCTTCAGCTACTTAGTGAGGCCCTCCACAACTTAGTGAGACCCTGTTTCAAAATAAAGAATAAAAAATAGGGCCAGGGATGTAGCTCGGAGGTAAAATGCCCCTGGGTTCAATCCTCAGTACCGCAAAAAAAATAAATAAATAAATAAATAAACCTCACTACTGTGAAATGTATTTTCCTGAAAGATAAGAATTAGGTCTTATTCATTCTTGTCACTTTGTAGGAACATAGTAAATGTTTTTTAGTCTGAGAATCAGCTAATAATACCATTTCTAAGTGATGGACATGTACCATGAACCATAAATAATGTAAACAAGTTAGTACTGCCAGAGGACAAGAGTTCAGTCATCACTTAGAAAGACCATCCTGACTTTGAGCTACGATGTCTCTAACACAAGCGAGAAAAGGTCACAGAGTTTCATTTTCTGGATATTTTCAAGAAAATAGTCCTGAAGCACTTGTGATCTGATCTATAGTCAAGCCTGCTTTGAATGAAGGTGGAGAACTTCCAGAAGTGGCAGCCCCTCTTCCTGAAGGTGGTGTTATTCTATTTTCAATCCATAGAAAATAAGTTTCAATTTCCCATTAAAGGTCATTTTAAAATCATTATCAGAGTATTTCAAAAATAGGAAAGCAATGTCTCTACATAAATCATTTTTTCCACATTTCCAGTTGCCAGTCTTTCTGAAAGTGTTTTCTCTCTGTGATTATTCTATGCACTGTGGGTCTGTCTTGGCTTAGAGTCCTCATTAAACCCACTGCTTCTGTGGCCATTAGAAGATACACAGACTTTCAGAAGACTTGCACATGTCTCTGGTGTGCCCACCCCATTCAATACATGTTACTTTTATCTCCCTTCCTTTGTTACTGCTGCAGGACTAGTTGATAGGCCATCATCCTTGAATTGTTCCCTAGTGTTTCACTGCACCAAGGACAAGAAGCCCTACAGGTTTTTGTGCTGTAACTGATATGTCAGACACCAGGGAGATTACAGTCCCCATGCTGCTCACTGAGCTGGGAAAAACAAAACTTTCATGTTGACATAGCAGAGGATCAGGAAGGGCATTACTTCCTTGGAAATGGGATTGCAGTAATTCTTTCCATAAGCTTCCGTCAGACAAGGAATGCAGCATCTCTCTCTACAGGAATTGCAGTTCATTAAATATGCGTTAGGACCAATGCTCCCTTCCACTTTTCAGGAGAGGGTAAAGAGTGTCTCCAGCCTGCCAGGAAGCCAAGACACCAGTTTAATGAGATCTTAATTCATTTTTGTTGTTGTTGTTGTTGTTACTAGGGATTGAACCCAGGGGGATTCTACCTCTGCGTTACACCCCCAGCTTCCCCTCCCTTTAATTTTGGAACAGGATCTCACTAAGTTGCTTGAGGGACCTTGCTAAATTGCTGAAACTGGTCTCAAATTTGCAATCCTCTCGTCTCAGCCTCCCAAGTACTGGGATTACAGGTGTGTGCCACTGAGCCAGCCAATCTTGCTTCTTGGAGATGGGGGCATATTAAGAGGCAGGACAGTCTCTTTTCCGGACTCACTCTTTCCTCAGTCAGTACAAAAAAGAAATACCTTGGCTCTGTGTTCAAATCATTATAGATGTCTTAAGGATTCACACAGCCCTCCGCCTCATCAGTGAGTCTAGAGAAAAACAAACCTGACATTTTTCTCCATTCTAAGCTTAGATTCCACTAATAAATGGAATTATTTTATTACTCAATCAGTCTAAATATAAGTATTTCAGTAGACAGTTAGATTTAATATTGTGTGTGTGTGTGTGTGTGTGTGTGTGTGTGTGTGTGTGTGTATGTGTTACTGTGGATTGAATCCAGGGGCATTCTACCTCCAAGGTACACCCCAGTCCCTTTTTTTATTCTTTTAGTTTGGAACAGGGTTTTGCTAGGTTGCTGAACATCTCGCTAGTCTCAAATCTATGGTCCTGTCTCAGCCTCCCAAATACATGATTAGAGGCATGCACCATCACACCTGGCAATTTAGTATAATTTTGATACTGTTCAATAAATGTTACTTTCATCTCTCCTTCTTTACTACTGCCTCAGCTAGAGTATAAGTGACTACTGTCTTCCAAAACTTACATGAGAACACACACACACACACACACACACACACACACGTCCTAGATTTGCACGGTTGTGTATCAGCTCATAACATTCTGTCATAGCATCCCTTGCATATTTTATTTGCAACCACTCCCTTGTTTCCTTCATTACTGGAGTTGAAGTTCTATGAGGACAAGGACTGTTCTCTATTTTGTTTTTCTTTTTCTTGCCAGGTCTGGAATTTTGAAGATACTCATTGAATGAATCAATCAGTAAATGAATAATCGCATATGCTTCACCTGATAGCTCTCTCCCACTTCTTTCATTCATGAAATTCTTCTCTCCACAGACACACAATTTCACTCCAAATTACAAGCTAGGCATGGTGGCACACACCTGTAATCCAAGGATTTGGGAGGCTGAGACAGGAGGATCACAGGTTCCAGGCCACCCTCATCAACTTAGTGAGACCCTGTTTCCAAATAAAAATAAAAATAGGGCTGGGGGTGTCGCTCAGAGGTAGAAAGTCCCTGGATTCAATCCCTAGTATAAAAACAAACAAATAAACTACAGATAATGACTACTCCCAGGGCGGGTTTGCTTAACAACTGGATTTCTTAGTTAGATATAAACAATTAAAAACACATGCCTTATGAGAATCATTTCTGACAGGGAGAGTTCAGAAGATGAAAAAACTTAAGGGACGGAAAGGTACAAACTGAACCCTGGGAAAGACAGTAAAAGACATCCTCAGATTGACAATAGGCTCAGATCTAGCCCACCCCTCTTCAGGTTCTGCCCTCCTGTTCTGCCCTCCCTGCTCCCTCTCTTTATTCCAGTTAGTGCTAGAGAGGATCTAAGTCAGCACCAAGTGAATCCGTGAAAAAGACTGGAGAAGAAAATATCCAATGAGCATGATGCTTTCAGATGAAATAGAAATTCTTTCTGTGTGCAACGCCCCAAATCACCACAGGCACATTTGACTCGGGAATGAACTGCAGCATAGGGGTTGTGTCAATGGTTCATTGACCCAATCTAGTGGAAGAATCATGAACTTAGAAATCAGGTGGATTTGGAATCACATCTCAGCTCAGCCACATAGGAGCTCTATGGCCTTGGTCATGTAGCTTAATCTCATTGGACTCTATTCCTTCAACTACACGATGGAAATAGCAATGCCTACATGGAAAAAGCCTGGCACCAGTAATTATAAATATAGGAAAATGAGCCAGGCACAGTAGTGCACACCTGTAATTCCAGTACTTTGGAGGCTGAGACAGGAAGATCACAGGTTCAAGACCAGCCTTGACAACTTAGCGAGACCCTCAGAAATTTAGTGAGACCCTGTTTCAAAATAATATATAGAATAGGGTTGGGAGTATAGTTCAAAGGTAGAATGCCCCTGGCTTTAATCCCCAGTAACATGAAATAATATATCATTATTATTATTATTATTATTATTATTATTTCATGTATGTATAAAAATGTTTTAATTTATTGTAAAACTTGTGGAATATTCTAGCAGACAATAGTCTTTTAAATAAAACTGCTAATTAGAGAGCATTAGGCAAATCCACTTGGGAAAAATAAATGAATGAAGTTATTTCATCTTGTCACAGCCTTCTGCAGCTTATATTTTCCCTTTCATTTTCGTCATCTAAGTTGGTATGACTCTGTGAAAAGAGGCTGTATTCTTTAAACCTTACAGAAGTAACTGAAATTAAGTTATTTGCCTTGGCCAAGGTTGCAGGAAAAAATCCCTAGAGTGGGAAAGCTGAGTCCAGAGCTCTAGCCCAAACCTCAAGGCTTTTGACCCAAGAACCAACATTCTTCCCCTACCCCAGGTCAGCTGCAGAAAAGAATGAGAAGAATAGCAACCTTTGGAACTTCTTCAGTTTAGATTCCTTGATTTATGACTCCCGATGCTCCCTGCCTATGGAAAAAGAAAAAGATGTTAATGATTTGGTAGGACCTTAAATTAAGAAGAATGTAGAAAGTTCTGGAAAAAATTATAGTAAATTATCTTGGTTGAAAGAGTTTTAGTTCTTCCCAGTTCTACCAGATGCAGTTAAAAACTTGCCTTTTCTTTTTCTTTTTTAACCTCCTATCTCTTCAACTGCATCTCGCTTAAAACTTTCAGTCATCTACGTAGTCCCTGCTTGCTGTAAATGTCTATTTCGCTATTTTGGGTACTGTTTTATAAACAAGCAAAATAAAAAACATAAAGCCCAAATAGTAGAAATATTTTGTATCTATAGTAGACATATTTTGTGGATGTGACAGGAAAACATGTTGCTGAGAAAAGAGAAATAGGTTTAAGAGAAAAGGAAGAAATTAACTTCATTAACCACCCTAGGTTTTCTGCCTTTAAGGAAAAGGGTCTATTTAAGACTAGGTCTATTTAAGACTATTACATTCCAGGTATTTCTCAACTCCTTAAATCTTGGCATATTAAGATTGGAAGACACTACATCTCCTTCCTTCTCACCGTCCCCAACCCCCTACTTTCACAGATAAGAAAATGAAAGGTAGAAACATTAGATGACAGGTAAAATTGCAAAGAAATTTAAGGAACAGCAATCATTCTTGTCTTTTGCATCAAGAGTGCTTAATCCTCAGCCTTAAATAGTGTTAGAGGAGAAAAAACCTAGCAAGCCAAATATTATTAAAGTCACTGAGAAAATTCCATGCAGAAATTGAATTTCCTCACATCACTTCC
Source organism: Glis glis (assembly GCA_004027185.1). NCBI lineage: Eukaryota > Metazoa > Chordata > Mammalia > Rodentia > Gliridae > Glis > Glis glis. The sequence continues at coordinate 9,472 of PVJS01014673.1, read as the reverse complement.
TAAAAAAATACTAGCTAGCTGGTGTGCAGCCATGATCTCTCTTTATGCAAAGAATAGATGCTGCTATTAGAAAAGTACACGTTTGTCAAATTCAGACCTCTTTCAAAACTGATGGGTTCACCTTTAAATCAAACCCAAATTATGTGGTTTTAAAAGTTGTTTATGCATGACAAAACCCCATTTCCTTCAAGTGATTCAGCTATCTGAAAGATCATTCATAATTTTGGAAGCACTACAAAAATAATTGTTTGGTTTAAATTAATTTTACAGTTCTGTGGCTGAGAGATTCCATTGTAAAATGTCTCTGTGTTCTAGTTTTGAACTTTTTTAAAGTAATAATTTGCTTTAAGTTTTTTTTATTTTACTTTGATCACAGAGTTATTTGTCATGTTTCAACTAACATAGACATAATTTCCTCAGTCCTTACATAAATAAAATGTAGTAAGTACTTCTGGTTAATTCACAAATAAATCCTATTGTTTAAAAAAAAGGCACAGAAAGTATTTGAAAGTAGCTGTTGGGATATATCGTGGCAGTGAGGTTCCATGCAGAAGAATTGAGCAGATAATAGCAAACAGAAGTTGAAATTTGACTTATTCCCTAGGAAAGTGAGATGTAGGAGTTACTGTGGGTAGCAGCATAACATAGTAGATATAACATACAAGAAATATGGCCATAGGCAAGAGCTGACTGTCCAAGACAGCATTTAGAATCAGGAGCTCCAACAGAGGTTAAGAGGATGACTCAACAGGTAGCAAAGCACCGTGTCAGGCATTCAAGGCAGGCAGGTGGGCAGATAGATATCCTCGGGCAAATCTGTGTACAAGTAGCAGAACTCCAGAAATTACAGAAGCAGATTGAAGTCCCCCATGGGAAACAATCCCAGAGGAGCAGAGGTCAAAGCAAGTTTTAAAGACGGGATGCAGACAACAGAGCTATAGAGTAAATGTGGAAAGGGAACTGGGTTGATCTACAAGGTCAGGCATAAACTAGTGGCAGCTGTGGTTTGATCCTGTGTCGCTGAATAGAAAACTTTATATGCTCTAAACTCACCCAGGCAGCGTCAGATTCCCAGTTCTGATTCTAGCAAAGCCTGCCTGTAAATGACTTAGGTAGGGAGGAGGGGCTTGGGGCTGCATAGAGGCAATACCTGGCAGGAATTCTACAGTTTTTCCACAGTTACTCAAAAATCAATGGAGTAAATGCCTTAAGTACCAAATACTTCCACTAACAATCCATATTTATATGCTAAAAAGAGCATATAATATTTACCCTTTTCATCTACCTGAGCATATAGCATTCAACCTGAAATGTTTTTGATCATGAGAAGAAGCAACAATGAATGGTTTGCTTTTGTGATAATACAATGTACAAGAAAGGCTTGGAACTGATTCTCCAAAGGCAGCCTTCAGTCAGGAACCTGCTGGAATTGACTGTGGTGTCTCCTGACCACCACCCATCCCACCTGGCTTGTTCTTTTCATGTGCATAGCAATAGGGTGAGCTCACAGGCTGCTTTCAGTTCCAACTTTTTACATTTTGATTCCCAAACTCCAAGAGATAAACACTACGAAAGTATTCAAGAAGTTTTCTTCCAGAAAGTTCATATGACATTCACAGCATTGAATGCTTATATGAAAAACAAACAAGAAGTACTTTGTTCTCTGTGGCTACAGAAAGTCATTGTACTCTATTAAGTAAATAGCTTACATTTCAAGTGCATTTATACAACTGTATTAAGAAACCATCACAAAGGAACTATTACAGTTCTATTGAGCCAACTCTAGGAAGGCATATGATTGAGCTTTTGTTCCTCCACTTTTTTTTAACAAGAAAGAAGAAATTAAGACATTAGAAAATAACTAAGCTAAAGTTAAAAAGAGACCGTTAAAAACCTGAAATAATGAGTTGAGACAAGCTCTTCAAATGTCAACTTGAAGAATGGCTACTGAAAAGTCAAAGCATACAGACAGCCCAATCTCTCTCAGTCATATTTGCATTCTACTGAACACTTGTATTTATTAATTTTCAGTACATACTTTGCAGCGTCCATTGAAAACATAAATATTTGTGCCCTAGAGATGCAAAGTATGCTCAAAGTTGTATAGATTTATTCAATTGATTTTCAATGAATTATGCTATTTAAGAAAATTAAATAGCAATATCAAATAGAAATTTAAAATTCAATACAAATACGTTTATTCAGTGATTTTTATAACATATTCGTGATTTCAGCAGCAACATATCCTTAACAAGAATTTTTTCCTGATGAATATATGGAGCGATATATTTGCACAGATACTAAACTATGATCCAAATGTCTCTGTAGGTTCTAATGTAAATTAGAAGCTCACTGACAATTAGAAATAGAGCAATATTTTTGTAAAATAGTTAACTATGGGTTACCGATCATAACAAAATGTTGGATCATCCCTCCAAAGCAACATAGAGAATAATTTTGCTAATCATAATTAAGATTTATGTAACACAAATATAAATTTAAGGTGAAAGAAATAATTTTGGCCACCTAATATTTTGAAGAAAACAATATATTCACTACATATATTAAAATAATTAATATTTTAACAAATCTGTGTACATGCAATTAATAAATATAATTTTTATAAATTTCTAAGCAATGTAATTGTATAGTTTTCTATTTTCTAAATTATTTCCACTTAAATTTCTATGCCTGGGGCTAGGGTTATAGCTCAGTGGTAGAGTGCTTGCCTACCATGTGCAAGGTCCCAGGTTCAATCCCCAGCACCACACACTCAAATAAATAAATAAATAAAATAAAATGTCAAAGTGTTTGCACATAACTTATAAAAAAAGTCTGTGCCTGATTTTTACCTATATTTTAGTTATGTCATTAGTAGTGTCTTTATTACATTGAAATTTTCGTTCATCATTACATTTATTTCTTCAGGAAATATTTAATAGTTCCTCTTTTGGAGGAATTAAGGGGACAGATACTGTCACAATAAAGAGGAATGAGCTATTATTATTATCCTTAAGAATCTCGTACTCAATCATGACTTCGCAAAGAATTTCATAATTCTTCCATCTCATATCATTATTTCTCATTTGCATTTATAATAGATGATGCTATTTAAGTTATTTGCACAAAGTTTTTTCCCTTTCATTTCACAACATTTCTTAAATTAGGTTCAGAGTATAGTTAGATCAAATCTGAAAATTATTAGAATATAGCTGTGGTGGCACACGCTTGTAATCCAGTACTTGGGAGGCTGAGACAGGAGGATCACAGGTTTGCGGCCAGCCTCAGCTACTTAGTTAGGCTCTCCATAACTTAGTGAGACCCTGTTTCAAAATAAAGAATAAAAAATAGGGTTGGGGGTTGTGGCTCGGAGGTAGAATGCCCCCGGATTCAATCCCCAGTACTGCAAATAAAACAAAATAAAATTATTAGAATATATGTCTTTTATGACAATTTTGTTAGAACCAAAAGTTGTAACTTCTTTTAAAATTTATTATGTCATATTGTGCAATATCTGAGAAAATATTAAAGATACTATATGAATCCAAAAATGATTATAATGGTAGCATATACTGTTCTCATTTTTCCCAACTCCAGTCACTAGATTGGTGTAGATGTCTCTTTTATTCCTTTCTTATTTATTTATTTATTTATTTATTTATTTATTTATTGTGTGTGTGTGTGTGTGTGTGTGTGTGTGTGTGTGTGTGGTGCTGGGGATTATTCCCCGGGGCATTCTACCTCAGAGTTACACCCCCAGCTTTATTTTATTTTTTGTTTTGAAACAGGGTCTCACCAAGTCGCTGAGAGCCTAGCAAAGTTGCCGAGGCTGTCCTTGCACCTGTGATCCTCCTGTCTCACCCTTCCAACTTTGGGATTACAGGCGTGCTCCACCACACTCTGCTGATGTCTACCTTGCCTGTCCTCACTTAATGGCTTTTGGACTGTTATTCAGAGAAAATGTTACTCATTTTTCCAGGCTAGGCTTTCCTGACACATATCCAGGTGCAATTGTCCCACCTTTCCCTTGGAAACACCTGTGTTCAGTACATAATTCTCTCGTATCTGCTGAAACAAAAATATAACACTTAGTTGTTTATAAATCTGGGTCTCTCCCTGACCTTCTCTCATCAGAATGCAAACTCTTCAATGCCAAATACTTTGTCTTGTTTATTTTTCTAGTTTTAAGCAAAAAGTACCTGATCTTTTCTACTTAAAAATTCTGATCTTTACTAGGTGGAGAGTCTTGATTAAATAAATGAGATGGTAAATGGACAATTTCTTATTTTCTCCTCTTGTACAACTCATTCAATTTTGGCAGGAAGTTTATGACCTCATGTTAGGGCATGTGGAACTGAGCTGTGAGCTGAGCTTCATTTTCACCTTGTCATAAATAAATGAGCTGAAAATGGGCACCAAACCATTTATTGATCACCCAAAATATTACACTATCCCTAAATAAACTTGAACTGAGACTAAGTGACCATGCTTTAGACAAAATTACATTTTAGAGAAGACATTATATCCCAGGTAATTGTTCTGTCTATGAGACTTTTAAAGTCCATGAAGTATGATGGGAAGAGAAAGCACAGAATAACAAACAATAAAAGATAGAGGCCTCTTAGATTGATATGTTTCTGAGTCTTTGAGTTCATTGCTATGAGCACTAATGTGGAAGGGCATGACTCCCAGGTAGATGAAAGTGACTTATAAATATCTTAAAACATAAATAATAAGCCAACATTTAAGTATTTAGTATACTAAACATTTTATAGCCATTATTTTATTTATCCCCACAAAACCATTTATCATTATTATGCTTTCTAGATACAAAAACAGAGACACAAAAAAACTGAATAATTTTTTTGTGTGGTACTGGGAATTGAACCCATGGGCACTCTACCTCTGAGCTATACCCCCAGTCTTATCTTATTTGTTGTCTTGAAACAGAGTCTCATTAAGTTCCTCCTGTCTCAGCCTCCAAAGTGCTGGTATTACAGATGTGTGCCATCAAGCCCTGCTTTAAAAGACAGTAATTTGTTCATGGTCACACTCCTCAAAATAAAGAAGTTAATATTTGAATTAAAATAAACTAACACCAAGGTGTTAGTACATTCCTAGCTGCTATCCTGTTCCCAAACTTAAAATATGTCAAGAAAAAATTTTAGATGACAATTTTTCTTTTGTTTCATATTGGCGATTGAACCCATGGACTTTCTACCTTTGAGCTAAACCCCTATCCTTTGTTATACTTTAAACAGGATCTCACTAAGTTGCTGAGGGTCTCACTAAGTTGCTGAGGCTATCCTCAAATCTGCAATCCTCCTGTCTCGGTCTCCCAAGTACTGGGATTATGAGTGAGTGCCAACACACCCAGATATATGACAAATTTTATAAGTATGGTTTTACATCTTTTGTAATGATCTTGAGATACCAAGGACTGACATTAGACATGCGATGTCCTAATATGCATTTGGAACCATGGGAAGAATTCTCCACTCTATAACATCAGGATAACTAAACCACCATTATATAAGTGACTATTTAATGGGGCCTGTTGATATTTATAGAGCAGGTTCATTTTAACTCCTTCTTTGCATACTTTGCTATTCAAAAAGTGTCATCTTTATGTACTTCTTGTCAAGATATTTCTATATGCTACTATTTTACCCAACATACATATATATATATATGTATATATATATGTATATACATATATATATATATATATATGTATGTATTCCAGGGGGGTATATACTAAATAATTAGCACTTCTTTAAATAGCTTATAATGTCTAACTTACATGACTTATGTGAGTGGACATGTTTCCTAGTACAAATTAGTATTTTCCCCAAAAAAGTATTTACTTGCACCTGTTGCCTAAACAATTGATGATCAGGAAAGATATAAAGTTTATGTCACTCAAACCCTAATATTGTATACAGAATGTTTAATGAGAAAAAAGACATGCTGTGGAAACTGAAGAAGGTGAAAAATCATGACTTGTTCCTAAGGGCAATATTCAGATATGAGTGGTAGGCATTTTGCCAGCCCAACAGATGGACATATTGAAGCACATACTTGTTGGTATGAAATATTAATAGTGAGGGCATAATTCCAACCTGAAAACATAAAAACAAATTACTTTGGAGGTTGAGGGGATGTACCATTACTGATCCATCTCTGAGCTGAAATAGCCTTCAAAAATAAAAATGGATTCTAATAACATGTCTAGTCTAACACTAGACTTATTTTAACCAAGTGAGGTTTGGGAGGACTGTAAAAAGCTGTTATGATTTTTCAAGTTCATGAAATGTGGAATATACAGGTAGATGAAGAGGGGATACTAAAAGTGAACAGAAAAGGGATGAACCCTTAAAGAACTTCAGAAATAGGATCATGTAGTAATTTTACAGATGCAAAAATATTATGTTGTACTTCCTTAATCCTAAACCAATAATCCTTCATGTCCTTAATGTTACAAAGATTAGTGGTCAAGGTCATGCATAAAAGATCCTATGTAATAAGGGAAAATAACCTGTATAACTGCCTCTTAAATTTACTACAAATGATTTTTCCAAGAAAGAAAAGCAGAACAAACTAATTATACAGGCAAATTTAGGGGTTAGAAAATTCTCATTTTTCTGGAGCTCAGTTTCTTCAGGGGTACATGGCCTGCTTCCTGGTGTCAGAGCTGAGAAAATTCTTTGAGAAGAATTCTGCAGCTGTAACATTCCCTTCAAGCACTACTAATGCTGGGACTGGGACTCAGTTCCTGTGAAAGCTGTCTGGTTCCTTAACCTTTTGTCAAGTCATTTAACTCTCTGGGTCATGTCTATAAATCAGGCAGGAAAAAAATACAGGTACTAACTGTACTGCCCAGGGATTCTAGAAAGAAAGATTTAAACAAAATAATGAAGGGGTGGAAATGGAGATGGAAAAACAGAAGCAAAGTAGCAGTACATTCAGTGACTTGCGAAAAAATGAATTGTATATGGCAATAATTGTTTTAAATAAAACTATGTCAAGAGACTTATAGAGAAAAAGAATGATATATATAATGTTTTGGAGGAAAACAATTTTGAATTTTATAAGTTTATTGCCATTAGAGAGTGAATGTCTAATGAAAACTTTATTCTAGATACAACTTTTTGACCTCTGCTAAGAATGGCTGTGAGTTTTACTGGAAAAATATGTTTAAAATAATCTCATAATAATTTTTTGCTGTTAACACCAGGTGCAAGAAAATATTGAGAAAAAGAAAGAGCTAGAAGTAATGTTTTTTAAAATTGACAGATTATCAGATTCAGACACTATCTATAACCATAAGGATATAATGCCATGAAGTCAGATCTTTCTACCTAAAAGGATTTCATTTGCGCTGCTCTAATTATATGCCTTCATCTAACAGCCAGCATGCTGGATTGGATTTTTTAGTTTGCACTTGTAAACTTTGAACTCAGTTTTCACTTCATTTTTAAGAAGCAGAAGGTAAGCAGTCATATCTGACAATTCAAGGTCACAACACATGAAGACATTGAATCTTTGCAAATGCATTCCTTAACTGATAGATTTACACCATCACACCCTAGATTTATTATTGACTAGGAAAAGCATAATTTCCCCATGTTCTAAACCATGCAAATAAAACTGCAACCAAGAAGGGTGTGTATTCATATGTAAATTTTCATATTGTGTTAAGAAATACCAGGTGGAATGATTAAAAAGCAAATGCTGGTGTATCTTAGAACTGTTACCAGTTACTATTTATACATACATATATATATATATATATATATATATATATATATATAGTATTTTTATGTAAGCCATTATATGATTTCGTCCTGCAAGCAACCCACATGGGGAGTTAGTATTAGCTGAATGCTCAGATGAAGAAAGCAGGTTTCCCTATTTAGTAAATGGCAGAGCTCAAGCTCCAGATACCTACCTGGGAGGTGCTGAGCCCTGCACATTTAAATTCACTGAATAAACCATCTTTCATTTAGTGTCAGTCACTTAAATTATAAGTAGCAAAAATAGTCATCCTATGAAAAGTGACCTTGCATTTCTGAGTCAGCTAACTCATACTTTTAAAAAGACCAAAACTCTGTTCTCATCCTAGAACCTTGGCAAAAGTGGTAGGCTCTCCACCAGCCAAGTTTTTGCTTCCATAGCCATACTGGGCTTTGTAGTGCAAATGTGGAGACCCAACTCAAAAGACTGAGTTTATTTTGGAACATTTAAATTAGACTTTGCAAGGGACCTGGAAACAAAGAAAACAATGCAGAGATTAAAGAGTTGGGTTGCATGATACCATTGCATTTGGGATTCCCTAGTAAGCCACTTCTTTGGGGGAAAATTTTTCTTCTTCAACCTTGTGTTAATACCCTCAGCTTCCTCAAAGCCAGGCCCAGGTGAGAAGAGCACAGAGAGAGACAAGCCCACCTCCCAGTTCTAACATCTGAGCTGTTTAATAATTTTTACAATGTTTTAGTTAAAACCCTCAATAGAAGAAAGATGCTGGTTGAAGGAGAGAGATTTCTGTCTTCTCCCCAGCTGCCCTGTATCTCTAATAATAATTCTGATCCGAGTCATTCATGCGCAGAGAAGTCTAACCCATCAACACCATCCACAACAAAGGACCAGCCGCTTCTTCCTGGGAACTAACACCAATAATATCCACTCGCTTGACCTTGGCTTTTGCTATACCAGCATGGTCTTGCCCCAGAGCTGCTGTCCAACTAGTTCAGAATACCACATGGGATGACCAATCTATAAATAATAGCATATATGCCTATAGAAGAAGCTGAATGTCACACAATCAAATCCAGATCATTACAATCTAACTTTGTAAATATTTATGCACAGTATTTTAATAAAATTATCCATATTATAAATCAATGATAAACTCTAATTAAATCTGATTGGAATTTTGTGTATTGCAAGACGAAGGCAAAGTTTTCATTTTCACATAAAAACTTAAAAACTATTTTGTAGATAATGAAATTCTGATTCTTTTCAGCAGCAATGGCAACTATTACTACCACTCTATAACAAAAGCAACAGCCACAGAAAAATAATTTAATTAAATAAATAAATAAATGTGTTTAAAGGAAAAGAAAAATACAAGCATACATACACATTGTGTATCATGGCTATTCTATATAAATTAGATGCATAATTGTGGTCTTGCTGGAATGTAAACGTAAACCACAGATCTGGCCGGGCATGGTGGCGCACGCTTGTAATCCCAGTACTTTCGGAGGCAGAGACCGGAGGATCCGGGTTCGCGGCCAGCCTCAGCTCTCTCTCTCTCTCTCTCCCTGTCTCTCTCTCTCTCTCTCTCTCCTTAGTGAGGCCCTCCGCAACTTCGTGAGTCCCGGTTTCAAAATAAAGTATAAAAAAAAAATAGGGGGCCGGGCATGGTGGCGCACGCTTGTAATCCCAGTACTTTGGGAGGCGGAGACCG
>PVJS01014672.1:21053-38553 GCA_004027185.1 Glis glis | reverse complement strand
TAAATAAAATGGTTGTTCTAAGAGAACACAAACTACTGTCCCTGTAGTCAGCAAAGACTTTAGAATCTCTATATCCTGAATATAAATCCTTGGAAGAAAGAACCTTGTAGATTCAGCTGGGGTCAGATGTCTGGGGGTCTGGGAGTGTGACTGGGAGGTAGGGTTATGGGAATCAAGGACTACTGGGGGGGAGTCTTGAGGGACTCCGAGAAAGCCCCATGAGCAGAGCTGGCAGATTACTTGGCAAGCCTGCTGCACACGAAAAAATAAATTAGGACAGTCAACCCTAGTCAATCTAGAATAGAAGTATGAATAAAATTTGTAGGCATACTGGTGGGTCCAAGGAACATAGAATTATTTTATTTTTGTTTCTCTCTCTCTCTCTCTCTCTCTCTCTCTCTCTCTCTCTGTGTGTGTGTGTGTGTGTGTGTGTGTGTGTGTGTGTGTGTGCATACGTTGGAAGTGTCTCTTTTATTTTTGCCTGGAGACCTGTGGGTAAGTCAAGCTCACAGAATTCTGACCTTCACTCAATCATGTCTCAGATTCACTCAGAAACATTTGAGGAGCTGGGAATGGTGGCTCACGCCTGTTAATCCCAGTACTTGAGAGGCACAGGTTCGAAGCCAGCCTCAGCAACTTAGTGAGGCCCTCAGCAACTCAGCAAGATCCTGTTTCCAAATAAAAAATAAAATAGGGCTTGGGGTGTAGCTCAGAGATAGATGTCCCTGGGTTCAATCCCCAGCACCACTAAAGGAAAAAAAAACCCTCGAGGAATATTTGTTACCTTATTTCCAATTTTCCAGGACTTACATAGAATTTCACATTCACTATCCTCTTTAGACTTAAGGATAAAAGTATGAAACCACTAGAAAATTCTTTTTAATGTAGTAACTATTTACAAGAATTTACTATTTGCAAGGTATAGACTAGACTCTTTTTTTTTTTTTTGTGGTACCGGGGATTGAACGCAGGGGCGTTCTACCTCAGCGCTACACCCCCGGCCCTATTTTTTATGCTTTATTTTGAAACTGGGTCTCACGAAGTTGCGGAGGGCCTCACTAGGTAGAGAGAGACAAAGAGAGAGACAGAGAGCGAGAGAGCTGAGGCTGGCCACGAACCCGGATCCTCCGGTCTCCGCCTCCCAAAGTACTGGGATTACAAGCGTGCGCCACCACGCCTGGCTAGACTAGACTCTTATGATATAAACAAGTTAGTTTTCAGAGATTCAGTATTTAAGTGAGAAGGTAGAGTATACATATACAACTAAATTCATCATACCATACATAATACATACAAAAGAAAGATTATCTGGAAAGAAAAACTAGGGAAGCCAAGAGCCAAGAAGAAGGAACAGTGGGTTCTGGGTGAACATGGAAGGAAAGGTGGACAGATAGTATAAAGTTTGACTGAAGCCCTAAAGTAAAATTTGAAGGAATGCAGGAAAAGGAGAAAGCCACTCTAAGTAGAAAAAATGCTAATGTCTTTAAATGTGAAGATGCTTGAATTGATCCGATAGACATCCAAAGATTTGCACCAGATCAAGCCTGCATCTTAGAAAGTTATGATGACAGGTAACAAGGGAAGGCTGGAGATGGGAGAGGAGGAATCACAAGGAGATGATGCAGGAGACTGTCCTCATGATGAATGATCAAAAGGGAACAGAAACTAGAAGGTGATGCAGTTGCCCATGGCAGAGGGTAAACATAGTTGGGGTGGTGGCAGGGTGGCCTGTGGTGGCCCTGGACAGGAAAGCAGAGGTTTCTGATTTAGGTGGTTGGAAATGTGGAAATGGAATAAGCAAATACCAGCAAAGATAAATGAGATTAGAAGAGAATGTCGGAGCCGGGCATGGAAGCACACGCCTGTAATCCCAGTACTTGGGAGGCTGAGCCAGGAGGATCACAGGTTCCAGGACAGCCTCAGCAATGTAGCGAGATTCTCAGCAACCTAGCAAGACCCTGGTTCAAAACAAACAAACAAAAAAATTGTATATATATGGATGTAGCTCAGAGGTAGAATGCCCCTGGGTTCAATCTCCAGTACAAAATAAAATAAAATAAAATTTAAAAAAGAATTGAATGTTGGGAAAAACTCAGCTTCCTCTACTGACAAAACTCCTGCCTAGAGCTAAGAGAAAGAAAAGACTGAAGGGCCTCTCTCCACCCCTGAGTGGTTTCAAGGTCTGGTTTCTGGGTGTCTTAAAACTCTTTCAAGTGGTCAGTGATGTCAAAACTATTTTCCTAAGTGCCCTTTTCAGTGTATTGGCATTTTCCCTGAGGGCACAAGAACGGTGATTGGTACTGGAAGTCACACTTCTCATGCTGGGCACTCACAGGCAAAGGTGTGTATGGGGCTGCTAGGTAGACCATAGACTTTTAATTCCACAAAATAGGAAAAATAACTGATATGGTTTCAGACTCCACAATGTAACTAGTCATTTAGCAACCACGAATTGTTGAGTTTTGGTATAATATCAGAGGTATATTCAAAATTGTCTCCTGTTTTTCCAAATGCATATCTTCTATGTGACACCATATTAATATGAATAATTTGATCAAAACTGCATATTGAAACAGAGAAGCCAAAGATAGAAGAAGCACAGTGCTGCTCTTCTCATGGCTTCTTTTATTTGGGGAAATAGAGTTATTCTTCATAAAAAATGTACGCTATTATGTTAACATGTGATAGTCTTGTTTCTTTTTAATCAATACATAAATATCTAAAATAGTGACCTGTTTTAATTTCTTTCTTTTTTTTTTGCAGTACCGGGGATTGAACCCAGGGGCATTCTATCTCCATGCTACACCCCCGGCCCTATTTTTTATACTTTATTTTGAAACTGGGTCTCACGAAGTTGCGGAGGACCTCACTAGGTAGAAAGAGAGAGAGACAGGGAGACAGAGAGAGACAGAGAGAGAGAGAGAGAGAGAGAGAGAGAGAGAGTGAGCTGAGGCTGGCCATGAACCCAGATCCTCCGGTCTCCACCTCCCAAAGTACTGGGATTACAAGCGTGCTCCACCATGCCCGGCGCCTGTTTTAATTTCTTATAGGGTAAACATCAATACAAATCATCCACAGAAACACAGTTCTTTAATAGTCTGAAGGGTCTAAAGAGCTTTGAAGGTCAAAGTGGAGAAGCTGCCTTAACCTCCCTGACTAAGGGAGGTGTCCGACAGAACCACACATAGGCCACATAGCTCCCAGGATGAGTAAGGCAGGGTTTCAGACTGTTTTGTCTCAGGGACTCTTTATGCCCATTAAATTAGTGGGAGGCAGGAATTTGTTCTTTGCTTCCTAAAATTTTTGCCTGCTCTAAAAAAACTTAGCTTCTGATCTACTCTGTACCTCATGGCAGTGTAATATCAATAGGCCCAACTCAACTCTCAGACTAAAAGCAAAAAGTGTACACTTTCTTCTCCGGCACCCAGAGACAATGCACATTAAAGAAACTGTCTATCTTGCTTCCCAAACAAGGGTCCATTCCAAACACTTACTCACATTTCAGTGAGTCAGAAGGAAAAAGACAGATACTTATCTCCCTGGAACCTGGCTGACTTCCTACAAGACACCTGTGGGGAGCCCAGGTTGTGTGTCAGGGTTAGTGAGTGGCCACCTAAGTGCTCTCAGGTGGTAGCTGGCATCTTAGTAAGAAGTGAGTGCTATAGACAGGTCAGGAAAAAGTGCCTTCAAGTATCTGTCAGGATTAGTAAGTAGTTAGTAAGTGACAGATAAGAAAACAGGAAAGTACCTGGGGCTCTGTATGTTGGGTTCAAAGGTGTTGAATTAATAGTCATGACCGTTAGCAGTAGCATCTGATGAATATCCCATTTAATACTTTTGTAAATCAAGGTGCCAGCCCTACCTATGGTAAAAAAATAATAAAAAAATTTTACAGGGCACTTGATTTTTACCAAATAAATAAGTCCTTCCCACCTGGAACCACTTTGCTAGCTAGTGGCAATACAACAGGCAGCCCATCCTGCTCACAGTCCACAGCTTTGAAATTATTATTATACAAATGACTCTTTAATTTATGAGAACATTTGATTACTTCACAAAAGGTAGTTATTGGAAGAATTCTGGTTTCAGCAATGTGCTGGAAATTTGGGGATGAACTTTTAGAAGAAAAATCAGATTTAGAGAAGATAAAAAGTAAATATTCTATTTATTTGATTTGTAAGTAAATAAAAAAAACAGATATAGCATGTTTTCTTTCCAGATCTGAGACAGTCATGGTGTAATGTAGAGGAGTCATGAGTTCATATATAGTTTCTCACCCTTCTCGCTTGTCTTGATAGAAATCACTTAAACTCAGTAATCAAAACAGCTCTTTATTATTTCCTCAGGGAAGGAATGAGCCGGGCGTGGTGGTGCACGCTTGTACTTGGGAGGCTGAGACCGGAGGATACAGGTTCGTGACCAGCCTCAGCTACTTAGTGAGGCCCTGTTTCAAAATAAAGAATAAAAAATAGGGCTGGGGGTGTAGATCGGAAGTAGAATGCCCCTGGGTTCAATCCCCAGTACCGAAAAAAAGGGGTGGGGGGAGGAATGAATGTTGATTTTCTCTGGCGCGCGCGCGTGCACACACACACACACACACACACACACACACACGAGTTGAGGGGGGCGTGCGTTTCACCGCGGTCTTGTGGCAGTTCTTACTTAAATAGCACCTGGGATAATCATAACTTGAGAGTAGATCTTTCCTGATGAGTTAGTTTCTAACCTGGTCATTCTGAGCTTATTTTTGTCCCTTTCTCCACCCACTTGAGAAAGGCAGAGAAAGCGGCTCACCTTGGAGCTGCGGTTTAGGGCTCCCGGCCCCCCTGCTGAGGCTGAGGGGGAGGAAGGTCTGCGGAGAGGCCAGGGACGCTCCTGGGGACTGGGGAGGGCTCCCCCGTGTGCGGGCGGCGGGCTGTCAGGGCGGGACGGTGCCGGGGTTCGGGAAAGGCTGCCAGGCGCGCGGTGCCCTCGGGTTTTCAGGATGCGGGGGGCGGGAGCGCGGGAATCCAGGTGTCTGGGGCGCAGCGCCGCCGCGGAGGTGCAGGCGCGGAGGTGAGCCGCGGAGGTGCAGGCGCGGGGGTGAGCCGCGGGGGTGCAGGCGCAGAGGTGCAGGCGCGGAGGTGAGCCGCGGGGGTGCAGGCGCGGAGGTGCAGGCGCGGGGGTGCAGGCGCGGGGGTGAGCCGCGGAGGTGCAGGCGCGGAGGTGAGCCGCGGGGGTGCAGGCGCGGAGGTGAGCCGCGGAGGTGCAGGCGCGGAGGTGAGCCGCGGGGGTGCAGGCGCGGGGCGTGGCGGGGCGTGGCGGATCCGAGTTTGGCGAGGCGGGAGGGCGGGCCGGGGCGGGCCCTGGCGCAGCCGGAGCTGCCGGGCCACTTTCCCCCGCTCTCACCCAGGCGGGAGCAAAGCCCTCCGGACAGCTTCAGGACTCCCGGGGCTCTCCGACCTCTGAGCCGAGGATCCGCTCTGCAAACCCAGCGCGCCGGCGGCTCCCGGGCAGGGCGGGGATGCGGCCGAGGCAGGCAGGGGGCGCGCCGCTCCCGCTGCGGCTGGTGCTCGCGCTCAGTCAAGGTAAGTCTGGAGTTCGCTCGGCTTTGGAGAGACCTGCGTGGGTCCTGTGGGCAAGAGGGAGGGATGGTGCGGGGCTAGGAAACTGCGGTTTAAGTCTCTGCTCTGATTCTACGTGGACTCGGGCTCCCCGCCATCCGGAGCCTCTTGGTGGAAGACATCTCCCTGCCCCGCCCCTTACAATGTCGGTTCCCCCGGACTTCAAGTCCCCAAAAGACGCGGTTCACTTTGTCAAACTCCCTCCAAAGAAACACCAAAGTCATCTCCTAGAGCGCTCTGGTTTTAGGCACACACACACACACACACACACACACACGGATTGGGGTATTGTGGGTGGTCCTGAGACTGCGAATCCCGCAGCTCAACTTCCCCTGGCTCAGACAGGTGCCCAGGACCAAGGGAGCCCGGAGTCTGGTGCAAGGTGGCAGCCTGCAGCTCCCAGCTCCATGAGGAGTGGCTTTGCAGGAGACTCCGAAATGCTTATTTTTTAACCCATGGATGTGAATAATGCCCCGTTTCTTACTTCAGAACGCAGTACTGTTTCTTTCCATAGGCGACATGGAAAAACCAAGGGCCTATTAAATACTTGGCATAGGGGAATTCTTCCTTCCCTTCTGCCTTCCTCTTATTGTAATGTCCTCGGTGCAAAGATGTAAACTTAGACCAGTTCTTTCCACTGTCTTCATCTGAGACTCTGAAAGGGAAGAATTAGTTGGAGCAGCAGCTCCAACTGCAGTGCCGAGGGAATGGGGCTCACCCATCCCCTAATTTTGCACTAAGTGGAGAAACAAGGGAGGGGGTGCCAAGCTACTGTGAGATCATCGGAGGACTTTCTCTGGATCTTTTATCCAGGGCTTAGTGTGTGCCTAAGTTTAAGAATTTTAGCTTTCTTGAGGGGAGAAGGAGTCATAATTGTATCTTGTGGTGTGAACAACTATCAAAACAGGGGGAAAAAGTGACCTCTGATTTTCAAGTGTTTTTATAAGGAAGATAAATATTTCCTTAGATGTCCTCCTCTGAGGATGACCGTCCTGTTCTTTATGGCGAAAGAAACCAAGTGCAGGTCAACCCTGTGGCATTCTCTCTAGATGAGAGACCAGAGACAGTACCACCATCCCCATCCCCTCGCAGATATTGGGCATCATTAGGTTTGCTGTTTAACTTGTATGGGGTGCTTCACAAATTTCCTGTCCTAGTTGTTTTGAGGGCCCATCAACTCTAATCTGCTGGTTTCAGACAAAGTTGCAACAATTAAAATTGGTCCCTGGAACACTACAACCTTCTGAAGAGTTAATAGAAAAGTAAATCCCAGCTTTTTATCTCTCTCCAATTATCAGTAGTCAAAGAAGTCACGGAACCATAACATCATTTTCAGTTCTTTGCAACGTTGAGGCTTGTTCTGTGAAGAGTGGAGAGAAACATGTTAGTGGAATGTGTTGCTGCAGGCATGAAGTCAGGTACAGAGATTTCAACTTGCGGTTAGTTAATAAGTACAACTCATTGCGAGTGGAGGTGATTTTAAATGACGTGTTTTAAAAAAAAAAAGTCCTGCATTTCTTCCCTCCTCCTGCTCCAGTTATTTGCATACTCAAGGTACAGGTCTTCTCATGATTTAAAATGATTATAATAAAGTTTTGTCATTTGTAATATCATTTGAAATTCTTAGGGAAGCAGCAGCATTGTTTGGTACCTTGGGGTTATCTAAGGTTAACATGAATAATTGAAATCTCTGGGTCAGTAGCATTTAAAAATATTATGACATTGCATTATCTATATAATAGGGTGGGGAGCATTCATCATCACTAAACAGACACATACATAGTTATGTAGAAATTATATGCATGTGCATTGTGTGAGATAGACACAGGCCAAGTTAAAAATGTTAAGGTATGTGTGGGTGTGTCATGTATACATTTGTACATTCTGCATTGTCTCCAGTGGATGCGCAAGTTACTTTAGAAACATATCACTCTCGAATTGCCTTTTCACACTTAGATTGAAATCTGCTTTCTAGAAACCTTCTCACAGGTGCTGAAGAGAAAGCTGCATTTGTAGTTAAGCTCCACATTTATCATGTTTCATTGTTCACCAGCAGGCTGAGAATAGAAAAGGAAGATCATAAGAGGCCTAGATAATTATAAGCTAAATAAAAGTTCTTGAAGGAAAAAGCAAATGTACCTTTACAATGAATGGTACCACACATCCTCTGGGTGTTAACAGGCCAAGGAATCTTTCCACCTGGATTCTGGATGCCATCACTTCTTACTGTCTCTGGAGCACTCTAAGAGTTCATTCTTTTCTAGTACACATCTTTAAATTCTCTCCCTAACCTAACTTCCCCCCAGTCTGTAATATTCTAATTTCTCTCACAGCAAAAAAGTCTTCCTCTTAATGTTTCATTTCTTCTTGAAACACCCTCCACCTCTGTCTTCGGTTCTATTTTTCTCCTACTTCCCTGTCCTCTCTCTTTGTCTCCTTCAGAGTCTCATCTGGTGGGCCCATTTCTGGTTGGTGTTTGCAGAGGTCCATCCTGGATCCTCCTCTCATTCTAAGACTCTTTCTGGGTCAGCCCCCCACCCAAGCCAGGGTCTCCAGCCACGCACTTCTCCTGAGATCCAGATTAGGATTTCTATCAGTCACCAAATGTTTCATGCAGATGTCCTATGAGTATGCCACACTTGACATTTCCTAAGCTGAATTCAACACCTGTCCCCTCCAATTTTCTTCTCTAGTGTCTACTATGGTTTAATGTAAGTCTTATTGTGCAAACAAGGAAGCCAGAAATCTGTTTCTAACTTTCCACCCTCACAATCAACCTCCGTATTCTGCTGGTTCTTCTCACCAATGCATTCAACTTCTGCCTCCACACAGTTCAGATCCTCAGCTTGTTGTGTCCAGACAACTAAGTCTCTTAAACTGGCCTTCCTATTTTTATTTCTTGCCCCTCCAGTTCAGTCCTTACATTGTCACCAATGTTATCTTTCTAAAACACTTGTGTCCAGTTGCTTCAGGCTCCCCAACTGATGTAGGGTAAAGTCCAAATTTCTTAGCATGCTATAAAAAGTCCTTTGCCATCTGGCCATAGCCTACCTAGCTAATGTTTTCTCTACCTCACCCTTTCCTGCACTAAAATACATACATACTACATGCATGCACACACACATGACATGCATATACACAAACATGCATACACTCCAAAGCCTTATGCATACACCTGTATGTATCATTCTGTGTTCTGACTACACTTGGTCATCCATGTTTGGTGTTAAAATAGTTTCTAGACATTCTCTTTGCCTTTCCTGCATTGCTGCTTTTTCTCTTTTTCTATCATTTCTTTGCAAATGACCATGCTCCAATTGTAGAAGAGACAGCCCCAAACATAATTATAAAGTAGGGCAGTTCTTTCTTTTGTAGCAAAAAGAAAAGCCCAAAGTAATCTCTCATTTATGGGATCTAGTCTAAACTACTTCTTTCATCTCCTCCTCAGCTCCTCAAAGACCTTCAGCCCCTTTCTGATAAAGTACTTCTTACCCCTGTGGTTCACCACCTCTCTCTGCCCAACCTCAGCTAAACTTTGCTCTGGCTCATAAGCCTCTGTTTGACTTAAATTCATGGATTGGGGGCTCAAGGTTCCATATGTAAAAACAATTATTCGCTGGGCGTGATGGTGCACACCTGTAATCCTAGAACTTGGGAGGCTGAGATAGGAGGATCGCAGGTTTGAGGTCAGCCTCAGCAACTTTGTGGTATCCTCAGCAACTTAGCAAGACCCTGCTTCAAAATAAAAAATAAAAAGGACTGGGGGTATAGCTCAGAGATGGAATGCCGTTGTGTTCAATCCCTAATACCATGAAAAGAAAGAAAGAGAGAGAGAGAGAGAGAAAGAGAGAGAGAGAGAGAGAGAGAGAGAGAGAGAGGGAGGGAGGGAGGAAGGAAGGAAGGAAGGAAGGAAGGAAGGAAGGAAGGAAGGAGAAAGAAGAAAGAAGAACGAAAGAAAGAAAGAAAGAAAGAAAGAAAGAAAGAAAGAAAGGGAAAGGAAGGAAGGAAGGCAATTACTCATCTACTTGTGGTGTGCAGTAAGATTTGGAAGGGACTGTATAAATATCATCACTGCCTCCCCCCCATTACCTAACAAATTAAAATCCCAGTGTTGCCTGTACCACCTTGGGAGATGGCCACCAGGACAGGTAGGTTTCAACACCAAGAGTCAGTGACTACGTCAGTTTAAATGAATTCCTTTCAAAGTGGATGATGACTGCTCCCTGTCTTCATGTGCTAATAGTTCTGGGCATATTAAAAGGGAGAATGCCTGTTGATGTAAAGAGATAAGTGGCTAAGGATGGAATTTTAGACAGTCAGCAAAATAAGGACAGATGTTAGATCAGTGTGTAAAAAAATGAAGAATTGCAGGAAGAATGAGGAAAATATTTGAGGTCAAAGTATTCTGGTATCATGTAAATGTGCATAAGCTATAGTCTCTACTACCAGCCCTGCTCAGCTTAAGATCGCTAAAGAGAATCCTGACAGTCTAAGTCCTGAGACAATAGATTCTGTATATGACAGTGATTGCTCTGTCCCTTCTGATGATCTGTGGGGTCTTTAGTGATCTGGCTACAGTGAACTCCATAAAACTAACATCTGATCATATCTTCATGAAGCACCTACTTCATGTGAAACAGTGTGGTGGACCCAATGTTGAGTCAGATAAAAATTAAAACATGATCCAGAGAGGTTGTAGTCTATTTGGAAAAAATCTAAACACGGGGAAAGAAATGGTCTCAGCCTGATGGATACCTAGCCAGTTTCAGCCCCTGTCATCCTCCCTTCCCTCAGAGGTCTGTTCATCTAGTTATCACTCCCTTCAGCATAATTAGAAGATTTGGAGGAGGTGGAGGGTGGTTGGAATGAGCCAATCAGGAGGTGCCATGGCTCTCCCCAGTGCCTGCTGAAGAAGCATGGGCTCCTAACGGGATGATGGCCAGTGAGACACGGCGGGGGTACTGTTCAGCTGGAAGACTTCTGGGAAAAGGAATTTTCATTCCTAAGAGAGACATTGGTTAAGAAACATATTGTGAGCCGGGCGTGGTGGCGCACGCTTGTAATCCCAGTACTTTGGGAGGCGGAGACTGGAGCATCTGGGTTCGTGGCCAGCCTCAGCTCTCTCTCTCTCTCTCTCTCTCTCTCTCTCTTTTTCTCTCTCTCTACTTAGTGAGGCCCTCCACAACTTCATGAGACCCGGTTTCAAAATAAAGTATAAAAAATAGGGCCGGGGGTGTAGTGCAGAGGTAGAACGCCCTTGGATTCAATCCCCGGTACCGCAAAAAAAAAAAAAAAAAAAAAAAAAACATATTGTGAGACTTAGATGTGAAATTCAGAGCAGCTGTAGATATTTTGTACCCATGATGTCCACTAGCTTAAACATAATTCTTAAACTGGGTGTGGTGGCACACACTTGTAATCCCAGTACTTGGCATACTGAGATAGAAGGATTACAGTTTTGCAGCCAGCCCCAGCAACTTAGTGAGGCCTTCCGCAACTTAGAGAGACCCTATTTCAAAATAAAAAATAAATAGGGCTGGGGGTGTAGCACAGAGGTAGAATTCACCTGGGTTCAATCCTCAGTACCACAAAAATTAATTAATTAATTAATTTAAATGAGTCTTGGGGTATAGCTCAGAGGTAATCCTCAGATCCTGCCTGGGTTCAATCCCCAGTAGTACACACAAAAAGGTAAAGCCTGTATACTGTGGGTAGCCTCATGGAAATATGGAGAGAAAATGAGTCCCTGATTTTGTCTTTGAGCTTCTAAATATTGAAATTTAAGACCATCTTTCTCCTCAGTGTCTTAAATTTTTTTATATAATTTAGACTTATCTCAAATATAACTTAGAGCTATAACATAAGTTTCCATAGCATAATAGGTATCAGATGTTTGCATATAACTGAGTGATATGGAAGTAAACAATGAGTTCCGAGGATGGAGCAGTATGACCATGGTACACAGAGTGTCAAGCTGTCAAAGAAGTCTTATAGGGAAAGGAAAGCATCATTAGCATTTAGATCTGCTGTGAAGGGCCGTGGAGATCCTGCAGTCCAGTTCTCCATCACCTAACGTGGCTGTGAGTTATCCTACAGTAAGGTAAGATAGCGAGCAACGCAACTAGCAGCAGGGCCCGAGTCTCCTCATTCCTGGGCGGATGGATGTTCAGGTTCTCGAATGGGAAACGGATGTCATGAAAGTAGAAGGTCGTGATGCCCACAGCACAGTGCCAGGGTGTTCGCAGAGGCTGGAAGCTGAGAGGTAAGTAGCCACTAGGCCTTGAGGCCTTTGCACCACCGTAAGGAGCCTGGGTTTTATCCCAAGGACAATGGGAGGGTTTTGAAGAGCCCTGAGAAGGGGAGTGACACGACCAGATTTGCTCCTTAGGCAGATCGCTCTGGAGACAGGGAGGAGACCAGATGGATGGACGCCAGACAGAAGACACCAAGACCATCTTGAAAGGACCTGGTTTTAGTTTGGGTGTTAGTTTAGTATTCCAGTTGAGAGATGGTGGTGTTAAAAACTCAGAAAGTGGCAGTCCAGAAAGAGAGTGGGGGCCCAATATGAAAGCTGTTCAGGAAGAAAAATACACAGGACTTGGTGGCTGATTGACTGTGGCGGCACAGAGAGAGGGAGGAGATAAGACAGATGCGTAGGTTTCTGGTGTAGAACACTCCATTAACATAGTGCCATTGACTGAGGCAAGGAGTGCTGATGGGGCGCAAAGTGGGGGAAAAGGTGATGAGTTCATTTGGACAGGTTGAGTTCGAGACACCCAGGTTACCCTTCTAGCTCATGGGTAGTTATAAGTAGAGGTGTTAGTATCAGGCAAAAGAGTGAGATAGGGAGAGAGATTTAGGGATCATCTGCATTCTGGGAATAATTGAAGACATGGCATTGATAAGATGAGTCAGGCAAAGAGATCAGAAGAGGTTTCTGGCCACAACTCAGGAGCTACTTTACAGGGTCAGGCATGGAAGAGGGGTGCAAAGGAAGAGGGCAGGGACAGCTGGAAAAGTAGGAAAAAGACCTGGCAAACCATAGAAATATTTGGAGAAACAAAAGAGTTCGTCAACAGGGTCGTCAGAGATGTCAAGCAAGTCTGACAGCTTCAACAAGTGCAATTTCCAAGGAGTGCAGACTATAGAAACCAGAATGGAGCGGCCTGAGGGATCTGTGGAATTGAGGACATGTAGACAGTGTCAGAAAGCTTGGTAGTAAAAGGGAGGAAGGGTTAGTGAGAGGGTAGAAATGGGAGTAGCTACCCTGAAACAACTAAACAAACAAACACACATGGAGAGACTTGCATAAAAATCACTACAATGAGATTTATAATTTTCTATTGCTGTGGTACTGCATTGTACACTTACAAGTGTTTAAAATTTGCATTGAGACCTCTGTAGGTTGCAGAGAGCCTTATCACAAGAGAAGCTGGGGGAGGGGGAGGAAAGGGTGTTACCAGAGAGAAAGGAGAGGGGGACAAAGACGGATGAGCAGCAGCGGTGACTCTGGCAGAAAGGAGCCCCTGACTAGAAGGCAAAGTAGGTTCAGGGATATAAGCTAGAGATCAGATTAACTGAAGAGAGAAAGGTGAAGCTGATCCTTATCCAAAGAGGGCAAGGAAGGAAAGCTATGAGGAAGTTAAGAAGAGAAGAAAACACAGAGTTATGGGAAAGGCTGGACATACAGCTCAGTAGTGGAGTGCTTGTTTAGAATGCATGAGGACCTGGGCTCACTCCTAGGACCCCCATCCCCTCACACACACACACCAAAAAAGAAAGCTTGGGGGAAAGGCACCTCTCATACTACAATGCATCTCCTTGGATGAACATTCTGAATATTTTGTTTGTTTTAGAACATGCCACACTATAGTAGATGTAATAAATACTCTATTTTCAGGGTGTGTAATATAGAAGAACCACATCCCAGATCCGATGTCAGAATTAATATCCCTGCTTTAGTCAGATTTCCTTAAAAAAAGAAGCTAGCTAGTTCTTTTAGAAATATTGATTTACATTTATCCAGTTAATCTTTTAGTTCTGTATTTTTATCTAGTATAATTAAGACCCCCCCAATAATCTTTTCAGTAATCAGTCTTGTATATCACAGAGAATTAGTGTTGGCTTTGGAAGGTTTTTTTTGGTAAAGTATTAGAGCCTTTTATTCTATGTGACTCATCGTCTTTTCAAAGCATTTTAAAGAAATTTTACTTAATCATATAAATTAGAAAAGAAATTAATGTCTCTTCTTAATTTTGTTAGAGTTATAATTATTTAAAACTCTTATATTAAGTGCTCCCTCCGGTCTGTGCCTGCTGATTCTTGTACATGTAAATTCCATTGACTAACCATTACACACTTAAACTGCATATTTTGCTAATGTCTTCAGCTCCACAGCATGTTGGAACTGTTACTAATTTTTAAATATATTTTATTTCCTTTGAGAGACTTCTCTGTACGGTTATCCAAATAGTTCATAGAAACTTGCAATTTTGTCAGTAAAACCTTGGGCATCATTATTCTATGTTCTGGAAGGGTGACTGCAGTCCTTCCTTCTATCCGTTGAGTGACTAGAGACAGTTTTTCCTATGGAAGCCATCCATTACTCCAGATCGCTGAAAGGCTTTCTGTATGAAAATGAGCTTAATGTTTAAACAGAGCAATGGAAATAAAAGAGTGCTAGACACTGTATTGTCAGAGTTGGAGATGATTCCATTGTGTTTTGAAAGGCATGAGCGAGGCTATTGCGCCGATGATCGCCTTGCACACTGGCAGTTGTCACTCTGCCTCATTCATTTGAAGGTGGCCTTTGTCTTTGTGCAGGCCTGAGCTCATTTCCATGGAGACCATGTAGAAATGCAGACAACACAGGCTGGCTTCTGGTCCGCTCAGTCAGACAACTTTATTCCAAGTTGTTTACCACTTATGTTCAGTTCCTTTAAACCAGCTATCTCCTTGGGTGATTATCAGAATACGAACTTTCTCGGCATTTATAACCCCTTTTAAATCATATTCTGAATGCTGGTGCATAAATAGCCATTTCACAATAATTGTCTTAGTTTGCTATGTACTGATTAACATTGCTCCCTGGGGGAGAAAAAAGACAAACTTAGGCTTGGAAATGGGAGTACTTTTATGTGATCCTTATTTTTTCTTTTAGTGTAAAAATGTAACAAATAGCCCTAATAAAAATGTAATGCAAAATTGAATATGATTAAGTAAATAATCTATGCAAATTTCATGGTAACTAAGAAGTTCCTTTATTATTATGGTGTTTAGTTTTTGCCCCCAAATAATAAGACTTTAATACATTAGTGTCATTTTATATCTTGTTACGTTTCAAGGGAAGATCAAGTGTGCTGTGGTTCAAGCAAGCCCTTTTTAAGGATGCAGCCCGAGATCTCTGGCCTTGGTCCACACTCTCTTATTCTGAACTATCCTAGTTCTTGAATCCCATTCTGCACATAATTTCTTTTTTGGGGGGGTACTGGGGATTGAACCCAGGGGCATTCTACCTCTGAGCTATACCCCCAGCCCTATTTTATTTTTATTTTGAAACAGGGTCTTCACTAGGTTGATGAGAGTCTCACTACTTGCTGAGGCTATTCTTGAACCTGAGATCCTCCTTTCTCAGCCTCCTAAGGACTGGGATTACAGGTGTGCACCACCACACCTGACTCTGCACATCATTTCAATCTCCATTTCCCTGAGGCTTATGGACCCCAGGAAGCATACCCACCCCAGGATCCAAATTCAGGCAGCCTCTTCCACAGCATTGTCACGCTGTTTCAATAACCCTTCACGCCTATGGACTGTGGGCACTAAGAAGACAGCTCATGTCTTTTGTCACCTGTGCCCAGTATTTGTGGCACCGTTGTGTTGAGTGGATGATGAATGCAGGAGCCATGTATGACAGCTACTGTCACACAGGATGAAAGGCGTACTTTCAGAGTAAGTGCCAAACTGAAAGATCCCTAGTTCTTTCCAATTACCACATGCAAAATCACTCCACTTGCAAGTTTGTATGAATTTGTTAAAAGTATTTCCTCAGTTGATAAATTAGTTTTCATTTCTTTGACAGAATCTGTTTGCTTTTGAAATGTTTCTCCAAGTCACTCTATTTGCATGTAACAAGGTTCCTGAAGCACGGGGGCCACCCGGGCATCCTTTTTTCCCCCAGAACCTTTTCTGTTCTCATAAAGCAGCACCATAATTTATCTTCAGCTTGATTCTCTCTGCCCTGAATATTCTTTTTTTTCATTTTGTGGTACTGGGAATTGAACCCCAGGGGTATTCTACCTCTGAGCCATACCCCCAGCCCTATTTTATTTTATTTATTTATTTATTTATTTTTTGCGGTACCAGGGATTGAACCCAGGGGCGTTCTACCTCTGCACTACACCCCCGGCCCTATTTTTTATACTTTATTTTGAATTCGGGTCTCACGAAGTTGTGGAGGGCCTCACTAAGTAGAGAGAGAGACAGGGAGAGAGAGAGAGATAGAGAGAGAGAGAGAGATTACAAGCGTGCGCCACCACGCCCGGCTTTTATTTATTTATTTTTTATTTTGAAACAGGTTCTC
The DNA here is from genome assembly GCA_004027185.1 of Glis glis. Taxonomy (NCBI): domain Eukaryota; kingdom Metazoa; phylum Chordata; class Mammalia; order Rodentia; family Gliridae; genus Glis; species Glis glis. Next base: position 22,368 of record PVJS01014672.1, on the reverse strand, counting down.
ACTGCGGAGGTTGGTGGCAAACCTGCAATCCTCCTGTCTCGGCCTCCCGAGTATTAGGATTACAAACTTGTGCCACCACACCTGGCCACTGAATATTCTTTAAGATGATGTCTGTCAGCCAGGCATAGTGGCACACACCTGTAATCCCAGCTACTTGGGAAGCTGAGGCAGGAGATCCCAAGTTCAAGGCTAGCCTGGGCTACTTAGTGAGACAATACCTCAAAATAAAAATTTAAAAAGGGCTGGGGATGTAGCTCAGTAGTGCAGCACTTACCTAACATGTACGAGGCCTTGAATTAAATTCCCAATACTGAAAAAAAAAATCATGTCTGTTCTATTTATCATTTATCTGAAACTACCATATAGTAAGCACCCCAAAACTCATGAGTCACAAAAAAATTAAGTAAAATTTAAAACCCTTTTTTGCAAAATGTAACATACATACAGAAAAATGCATAAATTGTACACATACAGCTTGTCAGGGCTTAGATTCCATTTTACCCCACTTAAATTACTAAGATTGCTTGTTACTGTTTCATGGATTTGCAGAAGACACGAGACTCCTGGGTCAGGGACCAATGTCTTTATTCCTCCTCACACCTGGAGCAGTGTGAGCGCCAGTGCATGTGTGTCTGTCCCCGAAGGGTGGGCAGAGGGCACAGGTAGATGCCTGCACACGCAGAAGTTTGCATCAGTTCCCTCCCAGAACAGCACTCGGAGCTTGGTGAGCTTGCTGCTTTAGAGCAAGCAGTCAGCACGCCTCTCTTCCCCCAGGGACACATTACCTCATCCCTCAAGGTGTCTTACTGCAAACACTACCCTGAAAAATGGTGTGGTAAACAGTGGTCTGGGGGTAGGGGCGTGGCCAGTGCTTGCCTAGAGTGCTTGCCTAGCATGCATGAGGCCCTGGGTTCAGTCCCTAATACTGAGAAAAAACAACGTGGTCAGAGCCTCACATCTTCCCCTAGACAGCAGGAGCATGGGGTGTGAGATAGTCATGGAGCAGCGTCTCTCACCACAGCTTAGCAAGAGGTTTTTAAAAAATGTTGCCTAAGCCGGGCGTGGTGGTGCACGCTTGTAGTCCCAGTACTTGGGAGGCTGAGACTGGAGGATCCGGTTTGTGGCCAGCCTCAGCTACTTAGTGAGGCCCTCTGCAACTTAGCGAGACCCGGTTTCAAAATAAAGAATAAAAAAATAGGGTTGGGGGTGTAACTTGGAGGTAGAATGCCCCTGGGTTCAATCCCCAGTATCACAAAAAAAAAAAAAAGTTGTGTAACCACAACTCAGGCAAGAAAGAAAGAAAGAAAGAGAGAGA
>PVJS01014672.1:0-20953 GCA_004027185.1 Glis glis | reverse complement strand
TTGCTTTTATCTGTATTTGTACTCATTAATCTCTTAAACTCTAGTGTTTAATTTTTAGGGTTTAAATACACACACACACACACACACACACACACACACACACACACTACATGTTTTTCTGTGTCTGACTTTTGTTAACACAGTGTTTGTGAGATGAATCAATGTGGCACATAGATGTCCCTCTGTTTTCACCGCTACATAGTATTCCATTCTATGAATCTACTGCACTTCATTTGTCCATTCATCCTAGTTGATGGACACATGAGTAGTTTGCGTTATAGGCTATTATGAATAGCCCTGCAGTGAGGATTTTTATAATCCCCTTTGGTAAACCTACATACACATTTCTACTGGGATATATCTGGGAGTGGAATTGCTGGGCTGTAGGGAATATTCATCTGTAGTCAACTCTGCAAGTTTTCCAAATGCCTGTACTAAGTTAATCCCACCAGCAGTGTGAAAGTGGTCCTGTTGCTCCATTTCCCCCTTCCTTGGATTATGTGGGAGTTTTAAATTTTAGCCATTTGGTATATATGTGATAGCACCTCTTTATAATTATAATTAACATTTCTTTGAATGCTAATGTAGTTTAGCACATTTTCATGATTATTAAGCATTGGCTTTTCTTTTCTGTGGAATATCTATTGTAGCCAGACACAAATGAATATAAGACCCCCAATGGGGTGTCTGTCTCTATGTTGATTTCTAGCAGTTTTATGCTTTCCTAATATGAGCCAACACTGTCCGTTGCAAACATGTCATCTCATTTGGAGGATTTAAATTTTTAATGGTGTGCATTGATAAAGTTCTTAATGTCCATGTACTTAAATTTACCAAGTGTTTTGTTTTAAGCATTCTGTCCAATAACTAGTTCCTCAATTCAAGATCATAAAGATATTCTCTTATATCATCTAAAGACTTGTTTGTATTTTCATTTGGCCTGTATTTTTCTGTAGTTGATTTTTGAGACTAATATGAGACAGGAGTCAAAGATCTTTTTATTTTATATATTAATAACCAGTTTTCTCAGAATCATTTGTTGAAAGGATAGCTCATTCTGCAATGCCATTTTCTTTTTTATCATAAATCAAGTGTCATATTGCTGGATCTGTTTCTAGCCTCTCTGGTCGGTTCCTCTATCCCTCTGTCTTAATTATAGCAGATTTGTAATAAGTCTGTTATGCAGTGGAACAATTTCCCCAATGTTTTCTCCTTCAGAAGTATATATTGTATATTAATATAGATTTTAGGATGAGCTTATCAATATCTGTGATGTTTTTCAAATTTTTTAAATGCTTAAAATTTTTAAGTTGCATTGATTCCATAATAATTTAGGAAGAATTGACTTAGTTACACTTTTGAGTTCTTGTTCATGAATATGATGTATCTTTCCACTTATTTAGGTCTTTGTTAATTTCTCTCAATAATGCCTTATAGTTTTCTGTGCAGATAATTCACACAGCACCTGATAGATCTATTTCTAGGAATGTAATTCTTTTTTATGTTACCATTTACGATGACCAGGGGCTTATGAGATTATTAGTACTTCCAAAGAAACAATTTTGAGCTTAATCTATTATTTATATGTCATACATTTTTCTTCTATTTCAATGATTTTGTGTCTCGTTTTTAGAGTTTCCCTTATTCTTCTCTGAAATATCCTCAGCCAGCATCTCTTCAGATATTTCTTCTGCCCCATTTCTTTTCTTTTCTACCTCACTGAAACTTCGGCCACGCATCTGGTTGATCCCTCATTATTCACAGTTTCGAGTTTGCAAATCTGCCTACTCTCTAACATTTACAGTAGTCCCCTCTTATCTTCGGGGGATACATTTCAAGAACCTCAGCGAAGTTCAGGCTTGGCACCTGAAACTGTGCACGGTGCCAAGCCCTATACATACTATATCTTTTCCTATACATGCATGTCATTGATAAAGTTTACTTTATGGATTAATCTTAATAAGGAGTAATAACAATAATTAATAATATAATTGAATAATTATGACAATATACTATAATACAAGTGGGTATTTGGATACAGTATCCCTCTCCAAGTATCTTATACTGTACCTGCCCTTCTTGTGATGAGGTGACATGATACAGCGCCCGTGTGATAAGGTGAATGAGGTGAATAACACAGGCATTGTGACATCCCCTTGAGCTACTATGTAAGTGTGACTTGAACACAAGCCGTGAGACACCACAATAGAGATTCTGACAACCAAGATGGGTGCTAAGTGAGTAAGAGGCAGGAAGTGTATACTGAGTGGATACACTGAACAAAGGAACGATTCTGCATTTCAGCAGGATGGAGAGGGAGATTTCACCATGCTACTCAGAACAGCAAGCAATGTAAGGCTTATGAATTGTTGATTTCTGGAATTTTCCATCTAATTTTTTGGACCATGGTTCACTGTGAAAGAGAAATCTTGAATGAGGTTTAACTACTGTATTTGGGATCCCAAATTCAATAGTAGGGGAGCTTTTGTGGTCATTTTCGGCCATTCACAGAGCAGAAAACCTTGATCTGCCCAGCGTACACTTTCCCAACTGAGGTCAAGCAAGGCGATCCTCCTCATCTTTGTTTCATATCAAACAAGTATGCTTCCCGTGTTCTATTTATCAGCAAGCTTTTTTGTATTTTTGGCTTTTTGCTGATGATTTTGCTGTTTAAAATGGTCTCCAAGTGTAGTGATGAAGCCTATTTAGTGTTCCTAAGTGCAAAAAAGGCTGCAATGTGCCTTAGAGAGAAAAATGTGTGTGTTGAATACTCTTCCTTCAAGCATGAGTGATAGAGTCGTTGGCCAAATGCTCAGTTTAAATGAAACAATATATATTAAATAAGATATAACAGAGACACACATGAAACAAAGTTATATGTTGATTGGTTAATGAAAATATTACAAATAGAGACTCACAGGAACCTTATTTCCCCTAGGAGAAATGGTTGTGTATTTGCTAATTCAGTATTCATAGCTTCTCTGTAGAACATAACTGCTGTGAGTAAAAAGAATAGACTGCAAGTAGAGCGTGGTGGCATGTCTATAATTCAGTACTTGGGAGGCTGAAACAGGAGGATTGCAGGTTTGAGGCCAGCCTCAGCAATTTTGTGAGACCCTGTTTCAAAATAAAAAATTAAAAGGGCTAGAGGTGGGTGTAACTCAGTTGTAGAACATCCGTGGGGTCAATCCCTAGTACCACAAATAAAAGGAAGGAAGGAAAGAAGGAAGGAAAGAAGGAAGGAAAGAAGGAAGGAAGGAAGGAAGGAAGGAAGGAAGGAAGGAAGGAAGGGAATACATAGAACTTCTCACAATATCCTTTATGCCTCTTACTCTCTCCACTATATTGTTTTTCTGTGTGTCTGTCCACATTTCATTCTGGATAGTTTTTTTTTCTGTCCAATGTTACTGTTCATTAATTCTTGTTTCAGTAGTGTTATCCTGTGGTTAAACTATTCATTGAGTTCTTAATTTTGGTTATTGAATTTTTCAGGTGCAGAATTTCTACTTGATTCCCTTCTTGATTTCTTTGCTAAAGTTTTTAAGTTTGGCTTGTTTCCTTCGGGACTTGTGTAAGCTTAGTTGCTGTATGGTCTGTGTCTATTGATTTCACTGTCTGGACTCCTTGTGTGCCTGTTGCCTGTTGTCTGTTATCTGTTTGTGCTGGTTCTCACAGATGGTGTCTTCTATCCCCTGGTAACTGCTCATCTTTGCTGGACATTAGATTAGAAAAAAAAAAGTCATTTGAGAAAATAATTTGAGGCTTGGGATGATATCTTTCTATGGAGAATGTTTTCATTTGCTTCTCTTGAAACAGTATTTTAGAAATACTAGTAATTTCCTATCAGTTTCTTGCAGTTTCAGGGCCTGACATTTGATGGGCTGCCCAGATGTTGCACTCAAGGGCTGGCTTACTTCTGGCTCACTTGCCATGCAAGGTTTGAGTATAAACTTCAATCATGGGATGGTTTATCAGTATCCCACTTTGGGCAGGTCCTGGAGTTCAATTTTTTATTCCCATTGTAGGATTGGGAAACTCCTTTCTTCCCACCCTTCACCCAGGCAAAGAGTGATCCCCAGCCTGAGACTCTTTTCTGAATTTCTTTCTTCTCCCCTTGTAGGAAGACTTTTAAAATGTGTTTTTTTTTATATTTCTTCTAAAATTTTTCGTAATCTTCAGTGGGAGAGATGGTTCAAATAACTAAGTCCTTTATTACCAAAAGAGAAAATCTAGACTAGCATTGTATAGGTCCTGTTTTAAGAACCAAATATTGATTTTTAACTGATGAAAAAGTAGATTTTTTGAAGAGGGTTAAAAGTATGTATCATAGTAATTAGTATTCTAGATTTTAATTTTTATAATGGAAAATATTTTAATTAGCAAATTTAACTCATTTTTAATTTTGCAAATCTGTTTATTCCCTTATTTTAGTTATTCTCTTTTCTTTAACTATAAAGTAAATGTATCTATTGAAATGCTAAATCTAATTAATTATTTCAGCTTAGAAAAGCTATTCTTTATAAAGCTGTTTTATTACCTTCATAGAAAATGACAAATACTAAAATAGTCACCTGAAAATATTTGTATTTCTTTCTATTGGTATTTAGAAGTGTGAATGTAAATTTTTCTTAGATACACTCACCATTTATAAGCAAATGCATACTTTGCTTTTCTCGCTTACTGCATTTTATATATGTTTTTCCATTGGGTTTTATATTCATAACTTTACATTAATGCACCCTGCCATGTTGTGGTTGGTTAACTATTGTCCCATTGTTGGATATTTAGGTTGCTTCCTGTGGGATTTCCTCCTCCCCCTACTGTAAATAATGTGGCTATAAAAATCCTTGTACAAGAAGCTTTTCTTTTTTCTTTTTTCTTTTTCCTTTTGGATGATTTCCAGGAGGGGGGATTATTATTGTGTCAAAGATTATGTGTATTTTTTAGTTCTTATCACATTTTGAACAGTGTAGCCCTCTGTACTGCAGAGTTTACTTTCACCAACATTAGATTTTCATTTGCTTTTTGTAATCTGATGGATATAAAGTGGTGTTACATATTTTTGTTAATTTTTCATTCTTTTTTATTCATGAAGCATGTTTTTGAGTTGCAATTTTAAAATGTCTATCTTTTGAGAAGTATGTATAGATTAGGGTCCTAGAATCTAGGACCCTAGAATTTAGGCCTAGGATCCTAGAATCTGGGTCTAGAAGAAACCTCAAGACATCATGTAGTGTAGCATCCCTTCCCTTTATAACTGATTTTTGAAATGACAAAAGCTCAAGACTCCAACCTGTAGTGTACTGCCATTTCAGGATTCTTTTTGGATCAACCTCTGAGAAAGCAACCAATCACCCCAAAACTTGGTGGCTTAAAACCACAAACATCATTTACTATCTCACATAGTTACTTGGGTTGGGGCCTTAAAAATGGCTTGGCCGGGCATACTGGCTCCAGATCTCTTGTGCGTTGCTGTCAGAGGGCAAAGAGCTTTCTTTCTTCCTGTGGTATCTTACAATCTCTCCAGCATGGTGCCTTCAGGGTAGCCTGCTTCTTGCGTGGTGACTCAGAATCCAGAGTCAACCATCACAAAAAGAAAGTGGGAGAAACTGTGTGGCCCTTTCTAACCTTGACTCAGAAACCACTCAGTTGTATCCATTCATCAAAACAATGACAAAGTCCCACATAGATTCTGGGGAAGGAGACTTAGACTGTGCCTCTTGGTAGAAGAATGTAAAAATAGTCCCAGACATGTTTTAAAACCACCACCTTTACTTAAACAACTTAATCGTGCTTACAAGAAGGCTCTTCACTGTTTAGACTAGGGCTTGGACATGGACATGATTGACCTTTGGGACTTGATCCTTCTTTCTAGAAGCAGGGGTGAGTGGGGTCTGGCCCGTGCATTATAGGATATTGTGCAGCATCCCTGCCCTCCACCCATTGATGCCAGCATCCCCCAAACCCCACCCCACTGTGACAACGGAAAATATATCCAGACGTTACCAAATGCCCCCGAGGGACAAAATTTCTCCCAGTTGAAACCACTGCACAAAGTAAATATGTATTAAGCAGTTTAATGTTCATGGCAATGCAGAGAGAACGCTAGTTCTAAAGAGTAAGTTAAATGCCATCATTTTTCTATGTGACTTTAGATAAGTCACATGCAAACTATTCCCTACTTTATTGGATCATTGGGAGCATTGAATGGCATTATGAAGGAAAAAGTAGTTTTCAGATTTTGAAAACATATATAATGTTATTTTTAAATGCATATACTTGGTATTCACCCATTTTTATCATTATTTGTTTATTTAAGGGACTTTTTAAGATGGAGTGCCTATCCTATGACACCAAAGTGTCAGACACTGGAGGAATTGGAGGATCTGAGGCTGCCTCCTCCAGAGGGCTTCTTTCCATTTCTAACCCTCCACCGGGTAACACCTACATCCTTTTGTGTGTATGTGTAGTACTGGGGCATGAACCTAAGGGTACTCCACCACTAACCAACATCCCCAGCCTTTTAAAATTTTATTTTGACATAGGGTCTCACTAAGTTTCCCAGGTTGGCCCCAAACTTGCAATCCTCCTTCCTCAGCCTCCCAAGTATCTGGGATTACAGGCCCCTGGCTACTATATCCTTACTGAATGTGAAGTTCGACACTTAAAGAATTTTGAAAGGAAATTGCATTTTTCTCTCTTAATGAAAGCAAGGGGGAGTGTTATGCTGCTATATTCAAAAGCAGTTTTAGGGATCATTTTGTGCTTTTGGATTTTGCACTTTTTTAAAGTGCTATAAGTCAGACATTATAGACCTTAAGTCTGCACATGATATGTGGTCATTTACAAAGGGCCTATAATTTCTAAGTTTATTTGCTCGGGGTGGGGGAGGGTTGCTTTATACCTACATTACTGTTCTCTCAGCGGGAAGACAATGCCATTGAAAATGAGACTTCCTGTGGTTATGTATGTGTTCAAAAGATCTAATGTGACCTATGACCATTTCCTGTGACCATACATATTCTGGGCAATGATTAGCTGCGTGTTAGAGTTTGAAGTTTGTTTGCTTAGTTCCAGAATCAGGGTCTGAATAATCCCATTTCCTGTTAGTGTGGCTTCCTGGAGGGTCCGTGGACTGATGATATTTTCTTGGTTTTTATGGCATGCTTTCTGTGTGCATCAGCAAACTGCAGCACCGTGTCATCCTCCTGCTGATTATACAGCAGTTTTCAGAAACTTAAATGGAAATCTATTCAGGATGGGCTTTTTATGTTAGTGGTGAAAGTGGATTCCCAAATTGGTATGCCTTATTAAATTTCTCAAGAAGTATACAATCCTCAGTACTGCATAATGATATTAAGAGTAAAAATAAAAACACCCTACGTGCCTCACTTGTTATGCACTTGGGTGAGAGTTTCACATGTTTCACCTGATGACAACAAGGTAGGCTCAGATCGCTATTTTACACATGAGAAAGCAATGGCTTATATAGAAAGAGGAACTTGACCAAGGTCACAGAGTTATTCAAACCTGAAAAATCAAGCTCTTAGACATTCTATCTAGTGTTGCCCTCGTTTATGAAATGGATTATTTTAGTTAAAAAAATACTGTACTTCTTTCTTTGGCATCCTTCTGACACACATCACCCCAAATATAGTCAGTCTTCTTTTGAGGGTTCTCCTATGGCTAGATAACAATACAATTTGTGTTTTATAAAATTCCAAATATAAAACAAACTATGAATATATTTGCATGTACATATGTACAGATATATATATATATATAAATATGCAGTATGTATTAATATATGTATCTATATGTAGATATGTAATACATATTTATTAATATATCTAATTAATTCATCTGTCTATATATCTGCTCAGTAGCTACCTTCCAACTCTTCCTTTGAATTAGCCCTGACCTCTGAGAAGTTATTAATTAAACTGGTCTTCATTGTTCTCCCATTATATACTTGGCTTATTGTTTGATGGAATGGTGAGATAATGAGTCTTTCTGCTTGTTAAAGAATCATTATTGAACCACAACTATTGTTCCAGGTGCTACTCTGATTATTGGGCAATACGGCTCTGTGAGTCAGATTTCTCAACTTCAAGGAGGAAAGTTTTATTTTGGTCATAGTTTCAGAGGTTCCATTGTTTCTGGGCCTCCATTGTAGTGAGGCAGAACATCATGGCAGGGGGTAGGGGGTAAAGCAAAGCTACTCACTTCCAGGGACACAATACACCCTTCAAGGGCATCCCCCATACTTACTTCCTCCAACTAGGCCCCACATCCTACAGTTCCCGCCACTGAACGCTGCTGCACTGAGTACCAAGCCTCCAACACATGAGCCTCTGAGGAACATTTATGGTCCAAACCATAACAATGGCAGTTAGAAAAATAGACCTAGTCCCTCCTCTCAGGGACACAGGCAGATATCATAAACCAAGTCAAGCTTAAATTGTAGGGACCTTGCTGGGCAGGCCTCTTCCCATGTGTTCACATAGCCTTGTATTTTTTATTAAATATGCAAAAGTTAATGTCACTGTCTCTTTTCCACCCTAACACAACATATTTCAGCAACAACAACAACATCGGTAGGAAACTAATTATTACATTTCATCAATTCAGAGTTTCTGTATCAGTCCCTGTAAAAGAAAACTTGAGGTGACTTGAAGTACAATAGCTCCTATGTGAAAATGGAAAATTGTCCTAACTATTTACATGATATGAGAAATAAGGAGGTGTGAAAATGAAAGAAACTTTTCTTAACGGTAAATAATAACTTGAAAATTTGCTGGGCACAATGGGGAACACCTGAAATCCCAGAACTTGGGAGTCTAAGACAGGAGGATCACATGTTTGAGGCCAGCCTCAGCAATTTAGCAGGAGTTAAGTTTTACTTTTTATTCTGAAACAAAATAAATAAAAATATTTTTCAAAAAAAATAAAATAGGGCTGAGGATATAGCTCAGAGGTAGAACACCCCTGGGTTTAATCCTCAGTACCAAAAATAAATAAATAAATAAATTTACCAATTTACCATTCTAGAAGGAAAAATTATTTTATTCTCTTCAGAGAATATGATTTTATAAAATTGCTATGTGAATAGGTGATCAATATACAGAAAGCCATAAACTATAGGGAAAAAGAATATTACAGAAATGTTTCAGGCAATCAGTGAAATATGTGAGTCTTTTTGTCAGCTTTTAATAACATGTCATTTTCTAGGGTTACTTTTATCATTCTAAGTAAATATTTAATTTTATACCTATCTTTGTTTGGTATAAAACCCAGGGGCATTCTACCTCTGAGCTATACCCCCAGCCCTTTTTTATTTTTTTATTTTGAAACAGGGTCTAGCTAAGTTAGTGCATGCTGGCTTAAAACCTGCAATCCTCCTGTCTCAGCCTCCCAAGTCCTGAGATTACAGATGTACCACCATGCCTGGCTTATATATTTCTTTTTCTTAAGGAACGTCTCTTCCTCAAATTGCAGAAATTTCAATCCCTACAAAACTTGGATCTCTCCATATATATTTTAGTGAGGGAGGCCGACACACATACACACACACACAAATATATACATATTTATATATATATATATATATATGATATATGGTAGCAATGCTCTATTAAGAAAATAAAGTAATGGGGACATTACTCTAGAATGGAATGGCAGGTCTGGGGAGGAGGTGTTGTTTTATGTAGCATTCTCTATTAGTTATTTATTGTCATATGACAAATTACCACACACATAGTGATATAAAATACTATACATGTATTCTCTCACAGTTCCAAGACTTGGGAGTCTAGACAGAGCTTCCCTGGGCTCCTTACAAAGCTGCCATCATGGTGTCAGCCAGAGCGGTAGTCTCCCCTGCTGCTGGACTGAGGAGGGACCAGTTCTCTACTTACCAGATTGCTGCTAGAGTTGCTGCTTGACTGAGGCCTCTGTGGCTTGCTGGTCCTCAGCTAGAAGCTGCCCTCGCGTCCTTGCTGCGGGGCCTCTTTGCCTCATCAAGGCCAGTAAGGAAGCGCATCTGCTGGCAGGGTGGGCATTGCCGTCCTGGGCAGTGGAATCGCAGAAGTGCCATCCATGACATTTGGTTCTCTTTTTTTGAATATTCAAATGTATTGATTCATGTCACAGGTCCTGCCTTCCAACAAGGGGAGCTTGTTACATAAGGACCTGAGTATCAGGAGACAGGGAATCACTGGAGAGATCACTGGAGGTGCCCACAGTCTGTCTGCCCCAAGTGGTGGGGGAAGGCATCTTTGATAGGCTAATGTGTGAGACAAACCAGAAAGCAGTGAGACTGAATATGCAACTCTCCGGAAAGTGCACATTTCATGCAGGGGGAACAGATGCAAAGGGCGCAGGGCCAGCTTGTATTTGAGGGACAGCCAGGACTGCAGATGAGTGAGCTAAAAGTAGGGCAGGAGGAAAGGTCAGACCAGTCAGGGAAGAGTGATCATACAGCTGTGGAGGCATAAGTTAGACTTGAGAACAGTTGAGTAGCATTTCTACGTAGTATGCTCCCATAAGACATGCTAATGGTACGTATGGAGGGGGTTGATAAAAGGGTGTGAGTAGGCTCAGATGGGTGGGGAAGACTCCAACCAAAACTTTGTACAGAAGTGGCCTGCAAACAGACAGATAGCAGAAGAAACGCTACATCTAGTTAGGTCTATTTTTTCTATACTTTGCTTCAAGGTGTGAAACACAGCTTGTTTACCCAGCTAGTTAGGTAACAGGCACTGACTTGCTAACTACACAAAAAGGCTATTTTGAGAAAGAGAGGGACAGACAGACAGAATGGAAGGGGGGATTCTCTTTTCACATAGACAGGATCTAGGATGAAGTGGAAAAATAGAAAGTAAATTCAAGGGATAGTATTGCTAGCCAGGTGCCATGGCACATGCCTGTAATCCTAGTACTTGGGAGGCTGAGACAGGAGGATCGCAGGTTCCAGACCAGTGGATGGTAACTTAGCAAACCCTGTTTCAAAATAAAAAATACAATAGGACTGGAGTGTAGCTCAGGATTAGAACACCCCTGAGTTCATTCCCCAGTTCCAAGAAAGAAAGGAAGAAAGAGAAAAAGAGAAAGAGAAAGTGGAAAGAGGGAGAGAGGGAGGAAGGGAGGAAGGGAGGAAGGGAAGAAGGAAGGAAGGAAGGAAGGAAGGAAGGAAGGAAGGAAGGAAGGAAGGAAGGTAGGGAGGGAGAGAGGTGGAAAAGAAATGGTATTGCTAGTAGTTGTCCTAGGAACTCGTGGGCCAACATTCTTTCTCCTGTGCTTCACTGTCTCCCACTAAGCCACTGAGAGGCGGGGAGTCTGCCAAATGGCAGCTCACCCTCCAGCATCCTTCTGGAAAAAGAAAAAAAGTGAGAGAGAATTTATTGAGTTGTTAGGAGGCACTAAGTCATAGTAAATGGATGTAACCAACAATTACAGTGGGCTTTCTGAGATGTTTATTGCCTTCAAGATCGACTTTTTGAAATGTGAAAAGGCCTTGAAATGACCTAACTATATGCCACAGCACTCCTTGTCTCTCTCTCTCTTATACACACACACCACACACACACACACACACACACACACACACACGTTTTACACAAAATATGAGCCTCAAATGATAAAACTGGAACTAGTATATATTTCTTCTCATATTTATATGTGTGCATGTATGTATTGACAGAATTATCTTTGAAACCTAGTGGAATTTCTGGTATAATCTGGTTTCTCCATGTATTAGTTGGCTAGGGCCACCATAACAAAATCCCACAGTCTAGGTGGCTTAATCAACAAATATGGACTTTCTTACAGTTCTGGAGGCCAGCAGTCCAATTTAAGGAGCTTTGGGGATTGGGGTTCTTCTGCTGGCTTGCAGATAGCTGCCTTCTCTCTGTGTCCTCCCTCTGTGTCCTTTCCTCTGTGTATGTGATGGAGAGATGTTTCTCTGGTGTCTTCTTCTGAGGATCGGGTCATGTTGGATTAGGGCTCAACTGTTACAGCGTCATTCAACCCCCATTACATCCTTGTAGGCTCTATCTCCAAACACAGTCACCTTGAAGTATAGGGCTTCATGGTATGAATTTTGAGGGGAATACAATTCAGTCTATAACACCCCTCAAGGTTTATTTATGACCATGGAACTGATGCTTATATTTCTTTAATATGAAAACAGAATAATTATCAAATAAGGGATATATTCATGCACTGTAAAAACTGGCTGCAAATCATGAAGGAGAGTATTACCCAGGTGTCAGAGTCTGTCTTCTGCCTCTTAACAGTGAGGAAAGATTCATTCAAATCAGTGTTATATCCCTCTATGAAAATACAGTGCACTTCCAATATTCCTCTGAACTCCCAAGAAGTCCACATTTTCATTGTCATTTGACCCCCAACTTCCTGACTAAGAAGTTTGTGTTCTCTGCTCTGTCAAGTCTGACATTTGATTTTATGAGCCAATACATTAGTCCGTTACTGTGTCATGGATGCCAAGTGGTGACATGAGATTTGTGAATCAGAGATAAAGGACTCTATTTCTCACAGCACAGCGAGATGCGTGAGCATGCTCACATTTCTTCCCTTTGTCCCATCATAGTCTCATAGTTCTTGCATGAAGAGTACAGATGGACTCCTACACGTACGACAGGCTGCATTGCAGAAAAGAAGCAAGGAGCTTCGTGAATCTGCTGTTTTTCAGCAAGGGTCTGCAAGCCTGCTCTTTGTCCTGGGGGAAATATTACTTCATACTTGGGTTTTGCTAACTATAAACCCAACCCTGAGAAAGAAACCAGATAAGGAGCAGTCAGCATCTTACATTCTTGGCATACTACTCTATTGGGTTGAATGGTGACCCCTCAAAAAATATGTCATCACCCTAGTCCCTAAAACCTCCAAGTATTACCTTATTTGGAAAGAGCATCTGTGTGGAGTGTTTGGAGGAGATTGTTGACAGAAACACGAATGCTCAAGCTACTGCTGGTGAGGGCTCAGGGGGAAATCTAGCAAATACTAATGAAACCTTGAAGAAATGTGATTCTCATTGTATATTGGCAGAAATCTCGGTCTAATTGTGTCCTATAGTTGGATTGAAACCAGGGGCACTCTACCTCTGAGCTACACCCTCAGTCCTTTTTATTCTAAAACAGGGTCTTGCTAAGTTGCTGAGGCTGGCCTCGAACCTGTGATCCTCCTGTCTCAGCCTCCTAAGTACTGGGAAAATATACAATTTTTAAGCAATGAGCTTGGATATTTAGCTGAGCAGATTTCCAAACAAAATGCTAAAGGTGTAGTCTGCTTTTTTCTTGCTAAATGTAGCAAAATGTGACAGGAAAGAGGTAACTTGAAGAAGAATCTGTTAAACAATGGAGCCAGCCATAATCAACTTTGATGATCTGGAAAATTCTTAACCTATCCCGACTGCAAAAAACTAACCAACCAACCAAATAAACAAACAAAAAACCAACATAATGAATGCTTGTGTCTCTCCAATATCCATGTGTTGAAATTCTTAGTATTTGAAAATGAAGCCTTTGGAGGCGATTAGGTCATGTGGATGGATCCCTCAAAAGGGAGTTAGCAAGCCTTTGTTGAGAAGAGGCTAGAGAGCTAGCTAGCTGTCTTTCTGCCTCATGAAGATGCAAAAACAATAACAATTGGCAAGCTCGAAGAGGGCTCTCATCAGAATCCAACCACTCTAGAACCCTCATCTCAGTCTTCCACCCTCCAGAACTGTGAAAAATAAATTTCTGTTGTTTTAAGCCACCCAGTCTATGATATTTCCTTATAGTAGCCCAAACTAAGACAATATCAGAAGACTCATTGTTTGGAAATCATGCCTAAAACGTCTGATGATGTGGGTGGACAATTTCTTGCTGAACAGATTTAGTATGTGAGTCCTGAATGCTCTCAACTATCTCAGTATAAGCCAGGAATACAAATGAGGCTGTCCAGGAAAAATCTATGGAAAGCTCTTTTATCTAAAGGCATGGATCCCCATGACATGCATTGGAGACCTACAAGGTTTTTAAGAATGTTGTCTCAGCAGAAACACCGCTGTCTTTAACTGAGGGAGACAGAGAAACAGAGGCCAATGGAGCTGCCATGGGCCCAAAGGGAAGCTGTCAATAATGGAAGTTTATTGTCGGGCCTTGAAATCGAATGGAATTTTCTCTCCTAGATGTCAAACTTCCTTGGGACTAGTGACTCATATTTCTTCCAGTTTCTGCCTTTTGGAATAGAACTGGCTATCAAATGCCTGTCCCACCATTGTACACACACACACACACACACACACACACACACACACACCTTTTTTCTTTTTTTCTGGTGGTACTGGGGATTGAACCCAGGGACATTCTACCTCTGAGGTATACCCTCAGCCCTTTATATTTTTTATTGTGAAACAGGATCTCACTAAGTTGCTGAGGGCTTCACTAAGTTGCTGAGGCTGGTCTCAAACATGTGATCCTCCTGTCTCAGCCTCACAAGTACTGGGATTACAGGTGTGCACCACCACACCCGGTCTCGCCATTATATTTTAGAAGTAGATAATTTGTTTCCTAGCTTTTCAAACCCACAGATAGAGAGGAATTCTGCTGTCAGTCAGAACACCATGAATCACACTCATATCTGATTTGTGTGATGAGCTTGTGACTTTAGAAGTTGTTAATATTCAGATGAGAATGTGGGCTCAGAGTTAGTGCCTTCATGGGTTGAGAATTTTGGAGAAGTTAGCATAATGTATTTTGCATGTGGTGGAGGTGTGAATTTGGGGGGGATCAGACAGCAGAATGTAGTGGGCTTAATGGTGGCTCCTAAAAAGATATATTCGTGTCTTAATCTCTGGAAATAGTGAGTGTTATCTTATTTGGAAAAAATGTCTTTGCACATGTTATTAAGAGAAGGCTCTTGAGATGAGAACATCCTGGATTAGCTGATAGGCCCTAACACTAATGAGATGTGTCTTTGTAAGAGTGAGGCAGAGGAACATCTGACACACAAACAAAGAATGAAGTGATGTGGCCACAGGACAGATAGTGGAGGGATGCACACGCAGGTTAAGGGATGCTGACATTTCCCTGAAGCCAGAAGAGGTGAGAAAAGGATCCTCCCCTGGACCCTCCAGAGGGAGCACAGTCCTGCCCAAACCTTGATTTCAGATTTCTGGTGTCCAGACTTGTGAGAAAAGAAGAACTTTCTGTTTTTTTGTTTTTTGTTTTTTGTGGGTTTTTTTTTTTTTTTTGCGGTACTGGGGATTGAACCCAGAGGCGTTCTACCTCCGCGCTATGCCCCTGGCCCTATTTTTTATACTTTATTTTGAAACCGGGTCTCACGAAGTTGCGGAGGGCCTCACTAAGTAGAGAGAGAGAGAGACAGGGAGAGAGAGAGAGAGAGAGAGAGAGAGAGCGCGCGCTGAGGTTGGCCACGAACCCTGATCCTCAGGTCTCCGCCTCCCAAAGTACTGGGCTTACAAGCGTGCGCCACCACGCCCTGCTTGAACTTTCTGTTTTTTAAGCTATCTACTTTGTAGCAACTTGCAGCAGTAGCAGCAGGAAACTGACACATCCATCAAGATGCATAGAGGGGCAAGAGATCCATGGAGGACCATCTCTCCCAACACACTAGTCTTCCTGTAGTTCCTTTCTGTTGACTGAGAAGCTAGCATCTTCTTTAATTTCCCCCACAAAATCCCTCATACAAGGCCTATGTGTGTATATGGGTGAGATAGGAGGCCAGCCAATTATGCCAATACAAAACAGACTGAGCTACAGTGTGAGGCAGCCCGTTTCTGTAAGTTTTCAGCCACACACCACTGTGTTACTCTTTCCCTTTCTTCATTGTTCTCCTCCCTTCCCCCAGACTCCCTTAAGTTTTCTCTTTAGCAGCCTTGCCCCTTTATGACTGATGCTCTAAAAATTTTATCTTGCCGGGCATGATGGCGCACGCTTATAATCCCAGTACTTGGGAGGCTGAGACAGGAGGATCGCAGGTTCGCGGCCAGCCTCAGCTACTTAGTGAGGCCCTCCGCAACTTAGCGAGACCCTGTTTCAAAATAAAGAATAAAAAAATAGGGAGGTAAAATGCCCCTGGGTTCAATCCCCAGTACCACAAAAAAAAAATTATCTTCATCTCAGTTTATCAAGGGTTTTTCTAAGCAAAGGTAGTTCTTCTCTAATAGGTAAGCATAAAATATTTTCCCCATTAAATAGTAATCAATTGTATCAGTGTAATGTTTTAAAAAAACTTTTAAGAGATTCAAAACAATGAGAAGGGGTTAGGGAGAGGACATGGAGTAAGGGAGGAAGGCAGGATGGTACAGGAACAAGGAATCAGAAGGATCATGGAATGAGAAGCACTCAAACCTAGAGAGGCAGGGTCTCCCAGGCTGAGAACATGACCCCACCCATCCAGACAGCAGAGGTACAGGGTGGAGGAATCTGCCCACTGCAGATGCAAGTAATGACCATGATGTCATTGAAAAAAAGTTTCATCATTGATTTCAGCAAGGTTGCTATCAATCAAGGACAATGACATTATCATGAGTTTTTTTTTAAAAAATCCTGGAACAATAAAGAATTATTCATGTGTAAATTGACATTATTACAAGCGTAGAATGCCTGGCTTCTTTCTGTACCACACACAGGAGTAGGGATCCCCAGGGCTGACGTCTGCATTTTCAGGTTCATTGATGGACTACAAGTTTCTTCAAGGTGGGAAAATGTTTTCCTATCTATTGTCTTGCTGAGACTTTTCAATGTTTGTGGATGCATTCAAGATCTATTTGGATAAAGATGAGTGAATGTGTTCCTAATAGGTGTGTGATGGATTTGGTTTATTAATGGAAACATGACCTCCAAGTGACCGCTGGGATTGTCTGGGAAATTTTACATAATAATTAAAAAACGGAAACCCCTACTTTTATTTGTTAGAAAAGGAAGAAGTAATCTTGTCTTCAATGTCAACATTTATTGCTTTCTAATACTGGTATTTTTAAAAATAAGACTTGGATTTAACCGTGAGGTAGTGCTAACTCGACTAAGATGGCCATTTATACCATCTTAGTATAAAGATCTTCTCAGATGATATATCTTTTGAACAAGACAAAGAACAGTCTAGAAAACATAACAGTATTTGTATTAGAAGTTATATTTATCCTTGAGGGAGTCATATCTAAAATAGGTGAAGTAATCTTTAAAATTAAAAAAAACAAAAGATGCTTTAAAACTTCAATTTTAAAATTAAATAATTTAACATGAGTCGATTTATTGAAGCAAGATGGATAAAACAAGGAATTTATATATAATAAGCAACTCCAGTAAATTTTTTATTTTGAACAAAATATACTAACTAGTAGAATCTATGTGGAAGAAGCCTTAGACATTAGTCCCTATGTTCAGAGATCAAAAATATGAGGCCTTAAGAGTACAAAAACTTGTCCACAAGCATCAGAGTACATAGTTAATTTCAGTCTCCCTCAATCCAAACAGTGTGTTCTTTTATATAACTCATCTGTGTACATTTTGTGAGTAACTTAGCGAAGAACTGGTACCTTATAATTACCATCCTTACACTGAGAACATATCTACTACATAGTAATCACTTAGTAAATATTTGTTGACTAAATTAAAAAGGAATAAATGAGAAAATAAAGTCTGTGTGACAAATATGTGTCTATGCATTTGTGTGTATATAAATTTATCGCTTTGTGTCAGGGACAATTGTGAATGGAGTAAAGAAAATCATAGAATCATGGAGAAAACCATGTCATCAGACAGATATGAACAAGTTCATACAATGACATAAACATAGACTTTCATGGAATTAAAGTGTTATCATGTGGCCATTTAAGATATTGAAACAGAAGACATTTATAACCATTGCCCTTGTAAATGTATAGGAATAAATGTAAAGACCTAATTCTTTGTACGTGCCTAGTAAATGAAATTGAGTCAAATCTACCCCAGTGGTCCAGCATTTCCTTTAACATATTATAAATGGTATTTTATGAGTGTGATAATAGGATTAGACACTGCAAATTAGTTCAAAGTAAAATACGTCACGTTTATAGTTCTGTTAGTCTAGGAAAGGAGAAGTAATTTGCTTTCTTATTTTATCTTGATTTTTTATTTATTGCAAGAAAATTATAATACTAATAGCAACTTTGAAACCAGCAAATTACATTTATAGTTGTACTGCTTGCTGTGTTAATGTTTTATAGATTTTTTAAGTTTTCTATTCTGAATATCATTTTATGCTTGCTTTCATTAAGCATTTTTTCCTATTGTATAATCTTCACAATTACTCTTTTTCAATGACAGTGTAAAACTCCATCTAGTTTGCTACAATTTGCATACTTGATCCCCTCATATTGAACATTCTGGATATTTTAATGATGGTTAATAAGAAATAATTTTTTAGATTGCTAAAAATCACAAAAGCTGTTTGCATACACAAAGTATGTTTTCTTAGGCCACCTAAGACTGAGAGATGACATAAAATACAAAATTATGATTAACATGAAAGTATTTCTATGGTCCAGTCACCTACTTGTACAACAGGAGAAGCCTACATCCCTAACACTGCTTTTCATCCTTTGGGAGTAGAGAGTATTCTTCTGGATTGGGAACCTGGGCCTCCTAGAAACCTCTGCTGCCCTTACTGTTGTGTTCCTGTGTCCTGGTCGCTGCTGCACGTGCGCTGGGCATGAGGTCTTGATGCACAGGTGGCTGCCCTCTGCTCCTGGTCCTGCCAGTACTTACGCAGCGTCTTAGACCTGTCCCCTCAGGCGTGGGAGAATTGTGTTCTACCTCCTGAGCAGTGACACCCTGGGCTCACAGTTTATAGAGATCTGGGCCTTGCAGTCTTTATGCTTTTGTTCACTATTTAGAGGAGAATTTTTTTCCTCCTGAAATGCCAACATAGTTCTGCAGGAATGGGCCAGAGTGCAATCTGAGGGTCTGATATTAAAACCACCTCTCTCTTCCTGAGCCCACCTCTCACTTTTGATCTTTACTCTTTTATCTTAACCTGAATATCTCCCTGCATCCTTCTGCAAATGGGTCTGTTCCATGAAAATCTCACTATACTCATCCTTCAATGTACATAGATAGGCTTATATATGTACTGGCCACACAGATTATACCCTTCTCCTGACAATCTTTACTACAAATATGTATCCTTAACCTCTGAAAATTATATAATGGGAGTCAATAGACTCCCCTGATAATTTTTGTTGTTGTTGCGTATGGATTAACACATTTTATTTTATACATTTATTTCTGTTCTTGTTTTCAAAAGATTTTTTCCTTTCTGATCTTCACTGCATCTTATGAACAAAACTAGCTTAACTATATCCAGTCCTGAACTAATATTTCTATTTTGAATTGTCTTATAACTTAAAATTGGATTCCAGAATAAAGTGAGAGAATAAATTCCATATTTGCTGAAACTAACTCTTAAATGATTCCAAAATTTTAAAAAACAACCTATTTCAGACATGATTTGAACCCACAGGGAAGAAAGTCCTATAAAATTTTTAAATGAGTAAAACACAAAAGAAATCTGCATAAGTTAAAATGGCAACAAGCCAGGTTAAAAATCAAGGATGAAGCACTATTCCCTTTTTATTGTGAAAGTGGAAGAAATTAGTTAACCCTCCAGGACATACCATGCTTATATTTGTCCTAAGTTTTTGTGGGATCTACTAGAATACTCTGGTGTGGTGATTGTTGACAAATGTATGACAAGGTTACCTTTGATAGTTTGAGTTTGCTATGCTGTTACTGCATTCCCAGGCATTCACATGAGGACAGGGGGGAGATTTACAGTCTGGGTAATAATATGCTCCTGGCACGGCAAAGCTCAAGTCTGTTTACAACTCACTGTATCCAATATAGAACTGGAAGTGTTTACATAATCAAAGTAATCGATGACTTTCTGTGCCAAACTTTTCCCCTTTCTCACACTCTTCTCTTTTCCACCTTTATGCCTGCCTAACGTGATGTTCCTTGTACCTGGAATGAGCTCTTAGTATAGTGAATTTCAGCTCATCCTTCAAAGAACAGAATGGGTCCCACCTCCTCTGTGAAGCCTTCAAACTTAGATTTACACTCATCTCAACCTTTGATTCAGACATCAGAGTACCTCTCTGTATTTTTATACTCATCTCATTATGATGTAATTTTTTTGTTGTTGTTTTCTGGTCAAATTAGCAGAATGGAAGTGTAATGAGTAACTCCTGGGACAAAAGAGCTCAATAAATATGTGTTGAATGATCAATTTCTTAGTATTTATAGACATATGGGCATGGTTGGGAGGAAGAAAACAAGATGAGCCAGATACAGTTCTTAATCTCCATACAATCTGATTAGGTTACAAAGATAGACATAGAAACATATTACTGTAAGCATTGGGATTTAAAGAAATAGATGTTGAGTTAGACTAAATACTTCATATAAAAGTATTAAATTTATATGAACTGATTGGATATCATGTGCTGAGTGTGGAATGATGACACAGATATTGAATTGTAAGTATTTTTAAAAGAGAAATAAGTGGCTGAGTTGAGATTGTCCAGATTTACCAAAAGAAACTGGGTCTCAAGGGAAGGATTTATTTATTTTATTTTATTTTTTTTATGTTTTTATTGGTGCATTGTTGTCTCACATCACAATGAGTATCAGTTTGGTGCTAACATACATGCACACAGCTCTTGGTGTCCCTCCCCCCCCCACATGTAGCACTGAGAATGATGTTGGTATAATCTCATATATACACATTGTTTATGACAGTAATTCCATAGATTCACTACTTTCTTACCCTTCCCCTTCCCTTGTACCCCTTCCCTTGCACCACTGAGGGTTCTCCGTTGTCATTGAAGTCCCTTTTGTGTCCCCACTACTCCCTAAGTTGTGCATATTAATGAAAACATATGACCCTT
>PVJS01014671.1:0-40033 GCA_004027185.1 Glis glis | reverse complement strand
AGGAGAGAGGAGGGGAGGGGAGGGAGGAGCCCACACATTCCCTTCATCCCAGTCCTCCTCTGGTCTGGCTGCACCCTCCTGGCTCCCTCTGTGAGGTAGGTGACTGCTGACTGCACGGGGCTGTCCCTCCTCACTGGTGCTATTCGCACCCACCTGTGATTGTTTCTGACCTGTCAAGGTCATCAGTAACCTCCATGTGGTCACATCTATGACCACCCTCTCTGCCTGTGCAGTACATGACACCCCCCTCCTTCTGGAAGCATCATCTCGTTCTGTTGGCTTCCTTCTGGGACTGACGGACTCCTGTCCCATGTCACTGGCTCCCCTTTCTTGGTCTCCTTTGCTGAATTACCAGCTGCGGCCCTTGGGGCTCAGACCTGGGCTTGCCGTGACTGGAAACATGCTCTTCATGTGTGGGCTCCAAAATTGCAGGAGTATTTTTATCGGCTTTATTAAGGTATAATTGACAGATGACAAACCAAACATCTTTACAGTGACATATTTAAAGATATAATAAAAGATATAATAAAAATTTGATAAGTTATGACATGCAAACACCCAGGAAGCCATCATCCCCTCAATTTTCCTCCTGCCCCTCTGTCATCCCCCTCTGACACTCCCCCCCCAGGACCTCCCCCTGCCCTCTCCCCAGGGAACCACTAATTTGCTTTTTGTCAATATAGATGAGGTTGTATTGTTTTCTAGCCTTTTGTGTTAATGGAACCCCACAGGAGGCGTTCTTTTTTGCCTGGTTTCTTCCACTTATTATAATTCTTTATGTGTGTGTGTATGTGTGTGTGTGTGTATGTATGTGTGTGTGTGTGTGTTGCTAGGGATTGAACCTAGGGGCATTCTATCACTGAGCTATACTCCCAGCCCTTTTTATTTTTTGTTTGGAAAGAGGGTCTCGCTAAGTTGCTGAGTCTTGTTGCTACTTTGGTGAGGCTGTCCTTGAACCTGCAATCCTCCTGTCTCAGCCTCCCAAGTACTGGGATTACAGGTATATGCCACCACACCTGGCACTGAGTAGAATTCTTTTGTGTGAACAACAACAATTTGCCCATTTACCTGTTGAAGGACATTTAGGCTGTTCTCATTTTGGGATATTAATAAAGCTACTAGGAAAATTCTTGTATAAATCTTTGTATAGACATAGCTTTCATTTCTCTTGGATAAATGCCTATGAATGGAATTCTGGGTTAAATAGCATGGGAAAGTTTTATTAAAAAAAAAAAAACACGAGGAGAACCAAGATGGCAGGATAGCGAGAAGCAGCGTGTCACTGGCGCTCTGAGAGTCGGAGCTCGGCTGGCGGGAAGACGGCATCTTGAAAAGAAATGTAGGGCAGCCAAAACTCAACAAAACAATGAGAACCAAAGTGCAGCAGAATGCGAGGCAGTGGAAAGAGCGGAGGGCGGTAGGGAGCTCAAAGCATCTCACCTGGTGAGCGGAGAGCGGAGACAAAGGCGCCATCTTGGCTGAGCCACACAGCTCCCAGAATCCTCCAGCAAAGAAACGGCTGATTCTTATGAAACCAGCGATGATAGCCCACCATCAAAAGCAGTCGACTTCAGACCATGATGAAGCCTAAGTTGAACCAGATCCACATCTACAAAGGCGACAACTGCAAAGAGTGGGATGTGAGCCTCAGCCCCCACAAAGAAAGCGACGTGGAGAGACATAGATGAGGCAGCCAGACACAGGAGCACCCCAACACCGAGAAAACAAGCGGGTGAAACACGGCCCCCCTGGAGTAGCCTAGCACCGGCATAGAACAGCCCAGCACTGAGGACATGGACAGACATGGCATGGCCCCCCAGAACCACCCAACAAGAACACAGGTGAGTGGGATAAAAGAGGCAGTGTGTTGCCAGCACTCCAAAACCCGGAAATCGGCCAGCGGGAAGACTGCTTCTTAATAAGAAAAGTAGGCCAACCAAAACTCAACAAAACAGAGAGAGCTGAAGAACAGAAGAGTGCGAGGCGAGGCAGCAGAAAGAGCGGGGGGCTATACAGATCTCCACACATTTCACCTGGTAAGTGGAGAGCAAAGGTGACAGCGCCATCTATGCAGGGCCACGCCTACACTGCGACTCCCAGAGACCAACAGCAAAGAGACAGCAGATCCTTGTGAAAACAACAACTATAGACCACCATTGAAACCAATCAACTCTGGAACATGATGAAGCCCAAGTCAATCCAGACCTGTACCTATGACGACCATAGTTTCGAGGGGTGGGCCGTGAGCCTCTGCTCCTGCAATGAGTACAGTGAGGAGAGACAAAGAAGAGGTGGCCATACACAGGAGCAGTCCAACTCTGAGAACACGAGCCAGTGAGCCACGGCCCCCATGAGCAGCCCAACACCGTCCTGGAATACCCCAGAACTGAGGACATAGGTAGATGAGACATGGCCCCCTCCCCAGCGGCCCAGCACTGAGAACACAGGCAGGTCAGCCCCCAGCCCCGCCCCCAGAGAACCCCCCCGCACTGGGGATGCGGGGTGGGTGAGCCCTTGTCCCCACCCTCAGAGAACCCCTCCCCCTGGTGCTGAGGACGCAGGGCAGGTGAGCCCTCGGCCCCACCCCCGGAGACCGCCCAGCACTGGGGACATGGGGCGGGTGAGCCCTTGGCCACGCCCCCAGAGAACCCCTCCCCCCAGTGCTGGGGACACAGGGTGGGCGAGCCCTTGACCCTGCCCCAGAGACCCCCCCGGCACTGGGGATGCGGGGCGAGCGAGCCCTGGGCCCCGCCCCCAGAAATCCCCCCCAGCGCTGGGACACGGGGCAGGTGAGCCCTCAGCTCCACCTCTGGAGAACCCCTCACTCCAGCACTGGGGACGCAGGGCAGGCGAGCCCTCTGCCTCGCCCCCAGAGAACCCCTCCCCCCGGCATTGGTGACATGGGGCAGGTGAGCCCCCAGCCCTGTCCCAGGGGAACCCCAGTACTGAGGTCACAGGAGGATGAGCCACGACCCTGCACAGGGGGGACTCCAGACAAAGAGAGAAAACCTCAGATGAGCAAAGAAGGCGAACTAACAGGGAGAAGGGAGAGGAGAGGGAAACAAACTGGTGCACAGGATGGACATACACAAAGATATCAAAGTCAACTACTATGCTGAAAATGGAAAGGAGGGAGGGGGGAAGCAGGAGGGTGGGAATTGGAGAGGGCTAATTGACTGATGAGTGCATGTATACATCAACCACCCTGAAATCCTTCAAGATGTATGATTGCAATGCACTAATAAAATAAAAAAATTTAAAAAAGCACTACTGGGCTTAGTAGCACATGTCTGTAATCCCAGTACTTGGGAGACTGAGACAGGGGATCACAGGTTTGAGGCCAACCTCAGCAACTTAGCAAGACCCTGTTTCAAAACAAAAAAATTAAAAGGGCCGGGGATGTAGCTCAGAGGTAGAACGCCCCTGGGTTCAATCCCCAGTACAAAAGAAAATGTCTTTTTTAAAACTACCAATTTCCCCCTAAAGTGCTTGTTACAGTTCACACTTCTGCCAACAGTGTATGGGAGTTCCAGTTGCTCCACATCCTCACCAACACTCGGTAGGGTTGGTCTTTTTAATTTATAGAGGTGATGGGGAAATCTCATTGTGGTTTTAATTTACAATTAATTTGAAGGTTTATAATTCATTTGAAGTTAAGTTTTTGTTTATGGCATGATGTATGGATCAAATTTCAATTTTAATTTGCTCTTCTCTAATCACTAGTAAGACTGAACATTTTTTCAGTGGCTTGGTTGCCATTCATGTGTACTCTTGGGTGAAATGTCTATTCAAATCTTTTGCCAACTATTTTTTTCTTATTATTGAGTTATCAGAGTTCTACATATGTTCTAGATACAACTCCTTTATCATATTTGCAAACATTTTCCCCCAATATGCCTTTGGCTTGTCTTTTCATTCTGTTAACAATGTCTTCAGAAGAGCAGAAGTTTTAGTCTTTTTTTTTAATGAAGTCCAGTTAATCAATTAGTTCTCTTAAGGCTTATGTTTTTGGGGTCCTATTGAAGAAATCATTGCCTAATCCAAGGTTATAAACATTTTCTCCTATTATTTCCTTGAAAAGTCTTATATTTGGGGGGTTTAAATTTAGGTTTATAGCCAGGTGTGGTGGCACATGTCTGTAATCCCAGTACTTGAGAGGCAGAGACAGGAGGATTTCAGGTTTGCAGCCAGCCTCAGCAACATATAGTGAGGCTCTCCACAACTTAGTAAGACCCTGTTTTAAAATAAAAAATAGGGCGGGGTGTAGCTCAGAGGTAGAGTGCCCCTGAGTTCAATCCCCGGTACAAAAGAAATTAAGTTTATAATTCATTTGAAGTTAAGTTTTTGTTTATGGCATGAAGTATGGATCAAATTTCAATTTTTTTCTTATAGATTTCCAACTATTTTGGCATCATTTGTTGAAAATACTATCCTTTTCCACTAAATTGTTTTTGCATCTTTATAAAAAAAAAATCAGGTGTTCCTATAGGTACAAGTTACTTCTGGATTCTCTTCTGCTCCAATGGTCTGTTTGTCTCTTTGGATGTCACTACCACACTGTCTTAATTATAATAGCTTTGTAATAGATCTTGAAATCAACTGTCTTCCAACTCCATTCTTTTTCTTCTAATTTGTTTTAGCCATTCTTTTTTTATTTTTTTTAATTTTTAATTTAATTTATTTTTTTATGTCTTTATTGGTGCATTGTAGTCTCACATCACAATGAGTATCAGTTTGGTGTTAACATACATGCACACAGCTCTTGGTGTCCCTCCCCCCCACATGTAGCACTGAGAATGATGTTGGTATAATCTCATATATACACATTGTTTATGACAGTAATTCCATAGAATCACTTCTCTAAGTCTTATGTATTTCCATATGAATTTGAAGATCAGATTGCAAACTTTTATGAAAACAAAAGGCTGCTGTAATGTTATTTGTGGTGGCATTGAATCGAAAAGATCACTGTGGCAAGAATTAATATCTTTAGCCGGACGTCGTGGCGCACGCTTGTAATCCCAGTACTTTGGGAGGCGGAGACCAGAGGATCCGGGTTCGCGGCCAGCCTCAGCTCTCTCTCTCTCTCTCTCTCTCTCTCCCTCTCTCTCTCTCTTTCTCTCTCTACACCTAGTGAGGCCCTCCGCAACTTCATGAGACCCGGTTTCAAAATAAAGTATAAAAAATAGGGCTGGGGGCGTAGCGCGGAGGTAGAACGCCCCTGCGTTCAATCCCCGGTACTGCAAAAAAAAAAAAGAATTAATATCTTAACAATATTGAGTCTTTCCAGCCATGAGCATGGTATCTCTCTTCATTTTTTGGTCTTATTCCATTTATCTCAGCAATGTTTTGTAGTTTTCAATGTATAATTCTCACACCCCTCCTGTCAGATCTATCCCTAAGAACTTCAACACCTTTATGCTATTTTAAGTAATATTGTTGTCTTAATTTAAATTTTGATTATTCATTGCTAGTATGTAGAAATATAGTCAATTTTATGCATTAGTTTTGTATCCTGAAACTTTACCAAACACACTATTTCTAGTAGATTTTTTATAGATCCTATCATATTTTCTACACAGACAATCATGTTTCCTGTGAAAACGGCAAATTTACCTCTTCCTTACTGATCCAGATACCTTTTATTTCTTTTTCTTATGTTATTGCATTGGGTGGAACTTCCAGTACAATGTTGAAAGGAAGTGGTATAAGTTCATATCTTTCTCTTAAGTCTTGTGTTTTGATTGTAGTGGGGAAGCACTTAGCCTTTACATATAATTTATGATATTTGTTCCAAAATTGTCATAGATACATATCATCAGGCTGAGGACATTCCCTTCTTTTCCCCCTTTTCTGAGAGTTCTTGTTAAGAAATGATGTCAGACTTTACCAAATTTTTTGTTACATATTTAATTGGTCACAAATCTTTCCTTTTTAATTTGCTAATATCATTAATTTCTTCTATTGATTTTTGAATGTTAAAACAATCTTACATTTGTGGGAAACCCCCCTCTAGGTTGTGATATATTCTTTTTTATATGCTGTTGAATTCTACTTGCCCAAATATTGTTTAGAGATTTTACATCTATGTTCTTGAGTGTTAACTAGTCTGTAGCTTCCCACTTTGTAAACTCTTTGTCAAGTTTTGGTATCAGGATGATGCTAACCTTGTGAAATAAGCTGGAGGTATCATTTGTTGAATTGTAGAATTGGTATTATTTCTTCCTTAAGTCTCTGGTAGAATGTATCAGACAGGCTGCCTGGTCCTACACTCTTCTGTATGGGAAGCTTGGTAACTATAAATTCAGTTGGTTGAGGAGACATAGGACTATCTGGGCTGTCTGTTTCTTCTGGAGTGAGCTTTGGTGATTGACTCTTTCAAGGAGATTTATTTCTCTTATTGCTGATATTAGTCATTTGTATTTTCCCTATTTTTCCCTCCTGATCTCTCTGGTTATAGCTATTATTTCATTGATCTCAAAACACCATGATTTTCCCTATTGTTTTTCTGTTTTCAATTCATTAATATCTATTGCCTTTTTAAGTTCCTTTCTTCTGATTGGGTTTAAATTGATATTTTTTATGGTTTTTCATGGAGGAACCTGAGATTTTCCCTTTCTAAAACAAGCATTCCATGCTACGCATTTCCTCCTAAGTACTATTTTGCTGCATTTCACACATTTTGAGATATTATGCTTCATTTTCATTTGGATCAAAATGCTTTCTGGAGTTCTCTTTGGCTCCCTTGGTCTATGGGTTACTGTGCTTTCTGGGTGTAACAGAGAGAGGGTGACTGCCTGTGAGACTGTGATCCATCACCCACTTTCTAGTGAGCGGAGCTTAGTGACCTCAGTTTCCCTACCTGTTACACGGATGCCTCCCATTGAGTTCTTAAGCTCCACTGTCCTCTGACTCTGCTCATTTTGTCTCCTCATCCCTGGGTAGGAAGGGAAGTTCCCTCCTGAAGTGTCAAGCGCTTCACTCATCACCAAGGCCAAGGTAGACCCAGATCCCCTGCCCCTGACTCAGTGCACAGCCTTAGAATAACCCCAAATTACTGTTAGGCAACACAGTGTGTTGGTCAGCTCCCTTAGGCCAGCCGCAGTGCTGAGAACTTCATACATATCATCTTATTTAATCTTAACAGCTCTGTGAAGTTGGCACGGTTTTTATGGCCATTTTACAGATGTGTAAACCAAAGCTAGGAGATAGGATGCCTCTTGCTCCAGGTTTCACCTGGAGGAAGTAGAAAGGTCTCGGATCAAACCCAAGTCTGCCCAACCTAAGCCGGGGCCCTTCTCCACTCAGCTGTCTGCCCCTCCTTTCACCTCCACCCCAGCTCCATTCCATTCCTAACTCAGGGTCTGTGGACACAGATGTGGGGATTTAGGAGCAGGGAGGCAGAGGAGGAAGACCCAGAAGGCTGGGAGGAGGTGGGGAGAGAGGGAAAGGGAGATGCTTTCTAATTATGAAAAAGGCTTTTGACCTTTTCATGTTCATTCAACTAAGTCAAAAGGGGTTGGACTTTGGTTCACTGTCTTTAAGTCTAAATGCAGATGAATGAGGAAAGACCCGCTTTGCTAAGCTTGGGAACCATGGAGATCACAGTAAGAATGATATTAGGCCTGATCATGCCGAGGGTCAGGGCTGGGGCAGCGGTGGAGTGGGGGACCTGCCTGCTCTCCTGGCCATGTCCTCAGGCCCTGCTAAGAAACAGGCGCTTCACCTCAGGATGGGGAGAAGGGGCAGAGCACTTTAGACAGGAGTCTTTGTCACCCTCCTTCCTTTCTCATTGTTCAGACCATGACGTTCACAACCTTGTCAGTTTCAGCCAAGCTTAGAATATAAGATGTCAGGGTTTGATCTCTTTCGTCCTTGGGCCACTCTGAGATGAGACACCTGAACAGAACTTAAGGATTTAATATGCGGGCAGGGAGTAGCTGGGACTCAAAAAAGACAGGAAAAGCCAGGTGTGGTGGCATGCCCCTGAAGTC
Source organism: Glis glis (assembly GCA_004027185.1). NCBI lineage: Eukaryota > Metazoa > Chordata > Mammalia > Rodentia > Gliridae > Glis > Glis glis. The sequence goes on along the minus strand of PVJS01014671.1, from coordinate 32,039 downwards.
CCAGTACTTGGGAGGCTGAGATGGGAGGATCGCAGGTTCGTAGCCAGCCTCAGCAAGTTAGTGAGGCTCTCAGCAACTCAGTGAAACCCTATTTCAAAATTAAAAAATAAAATAGGGCTGAGGATGTAGCTCAGAGGTAGAATGCCCCTGGGTTCAACCCCCAGTACCCCCCTACACATACACACACACACACACACACACACACACACACACACACACACAGAGGACATGAAAGAGGAGAAAGAGAGAAGGCTTCACTTTGGCCCTGCAACTTCTTGTCCAACCCCCTGCTCTGAACCTTTGGCCAAGCTGTCTCCTCTTTCTGAGCCTTCGTTTCCATGCCTATATAATGAGCTCTCCTCCCCATCTTCAGGGGCGATGGGGAGGAGTGAGATGATGTACGTAAAGGGCTCGGCAACTGGTCCATCTCCTTGGTCATTCAATACCTGCTTATGGACGCCAATCGTGGCCCGGGCTCCAGGGAGACAGCAGGAGGGAGGCTGAGCGAAAGAGACCTGCTCCACCTCACCGGCCCAGATTTGACCCTGGTCTGTCTCCCAGCTCTGCAAGGCTGTCCAAGCAGGGCATGTGTGAATTTTTTATATATATTATTTATCCACTATTTATGGAGCATCTATTATATACTGGGCGGCCTAGTACAGTGGTTAGGAGTGTGCGCACTGAAATCCAGGAGCGGGAAGAGTTTGTTTCCCAGCCAAAGGCGTAGATGGTGTAAGCAGCAGCAGAAAAAGCCAAGGGAACAGAAAGTGTCGGGACTGTCCATCCATCTGCCTGGCCAACCACCTGCTGCCCCAGCCCACCTGTGCGCAGCTGGGCCCTCCAGCCAGCCGCTCCCTCCACCTCTGCTCAGACCCAGCACCCTCACTCGGTGCCTGCCCAGGAGCCAAGCCCCCTGACAGCCCCAGAAAGGGAAGAACTTTGGGTTCCCCAACCCGCAAATTGTGACCAGAATTATAGGTCCCTTCCCCTGCCCTCCTTGCAAGGCGATGACCCATTAAAATGGATGAGGATCGCTGGCCGCGATCATGGGATTTCACACCCTGATTCTCCCACTCAGCGGCATCTATTACTTTAAACAAATAAAAACAGTCATGGTGTAAGCAGCCTGCAAAGATCAATAAGTAATAACAGTTAACATGAGAGCAAATACATTATCTCAGTCACAGAGGATGGTGAGAGGGTGTCTGGTGAACCGAGGCTGGCCGTGCACGGAGGAGCCTGAACCCCGGCAGCTCAGAGCCCCGCCCACTTCACCCCATCCCGATCCTGCACTGCGGGCAATCGAGGTGGGGTGGAAGGAGACGAACCAAGAGCTCACGTGCTCTTGAGCAGCCCCTGCGAGGCGTCCACTCATCTGCTCTCAACAACCGCTCGCTAAGCACCTACTATCTGCTGGGCAGTGCTGTGTACGCAGCACCGTGGTTAGGAGTGCACATGCTGAGATCTGAATGCCTGCCTTCACAGTCTGTCTCTGCCACTTGCCCCGCTGTGTGTCCCAGGGCAAGTGACTTAACCTCTCTGGTCAGTTGTCTCCTCTGCAGAATCTGATAGTAATATTTATCTCACAGTGTTTTGATAAGAATTAAGAAAGATAATCCGCACAAAGTGCTTTAATCAACTCCTGGCACATGATAAGCTCTTGATAAATGTTAGCAATTGTTAGGCTCCTGTTGGTTCTGCATTAAACAAGACAAACATAGTCCCTGCATCATGGAACATCCCTCTGAGGGAGGGTCTGTTAACTCCACTTAATAGATGAAGAAATCATAGCTCTGTTACAATTGTGTCTGTCTGGCTACAAGTGACAGAGAACCTGGCTGGTAGTGGCTTCAACAAATACGAGTTTATTTTTCTCGCCTGACATGAGGTCCAGGGGCAACTGCCTGTGATGAATGCTCACGAAGCCACCGCACACCTAGGTGTTCTCTCGCTTTTTCGCTCTGCCATTCTTGGGGCGGATCGCTTTGTCTTTGTGCTTGTTACTTCATGGTTACAAAATGGCTGCCACAGCTCTGAGCCTGTTGTCTGGGTACCAGCCAGGAAGAAGAAGGAGGGCAAAGGGGCATGGAATTATTCCATCCAAGTTCATCCCTCCTCTTGGACCAATCACGAGCCGAGGGAGAGAAGATCACTTAGACCAATCCGAATGATTCCTGTCATCAGGCTCTTGTCCTCGGTGACAGCAAGGGAGGGAGGAAGAGAGCACGCGTGGGTGGGGAGCGAGAGACGGTGCTGGCCTCACCGCCCAACCACAGGGACGCGCTGCCCAGCCACATCCTGCCAGCCCGTGACCTTTACCCCTCAGCACGTACCGGAGACCCCGACAGCGCCAGGACGAAGCAGGTCCTGGGGCTACCGCGGCAAGAGATGCGCCTCTGCCCTCGGGGTGCTCCCAGCCAGATGGCGGAGGCAACAGAGAAGGGGTTGGACGTTCAGTTATAGGATGATGGTCCCAGAGGCCCATGGGAGACCAAGGGAACCCCACTGGGTGTGGACAGTCAGGGACATCCCTGTGGGGACCTGGAGGGCCGGGGAGGGGCTCCTGGGGCAGAGGAAGGAGCTCCTGCAGAGACCGGGAGACAGCGAGTGGGTCCCCCTGGCCCAGGCAGCCCTTGAGGGCACCGGGTGACCGAGGATGGAGAAGACGGAGGAGGCGGTGGGGGCTGGACCCCTGGGGACTTCAGGAGCCACGTGGAGGGGTATGAGCCTGACCCTGAGCGCCATGGGAAGTCCCGAGGGACAGGAGGCAGGGAGGAGGGTCTGAGTGGCACGTGCTCCGTGTGCAGGGTGAGCTGGGGAGAGGGAGTGGGTGACCGTGTGACTGGGTGGCAGAGCAGGGCCCTAGGGAGGCTCTTGTGTCAACCTCGGTGGGCATGGGCTCCCTAGACAGCGGGGCAGGATGGGTGGGAAGGGATTGCTGGGCGTGCACCCAGACCAGAGGAGAGGGACCAGGGACAGAGGTGGTGAGGAGCAGGAGGTGGGTGTGATAACCAGGGGGAGTCAGGGGGACCGGGTAGGCCCTGAACATCAGGTAGAAACAGAAGAGAATCGCTTAGAGACCCTCTGGGTGGCCCCGGCTGGTACCGTTGTCTCAGGGCAATTTCCCACAGCACCTCTGAGGCCCCTGGGATTATCAGCAGCTTCCCCTCTCCCCACCCGCCCTCCTGGGTGCAGCGCCCTCCTGCCGGGCGACAGTGTGAGCCAAGGTGCCCTGTAGTCTCAGCCCTGGGGTCCACTTGCAAGCGGTGCGCCCTTCACCTTCTACCCTCCTTGGACTGAGGAGACCCCTCCCAGCCTCCAGGAGGGAGGCCCAGGTCTGTCCTACGCGGGGCAGGGTAGTGTGAGTACCGTACATGTGGGCACCTGGCCTGGAGCTCCCGTGACCTGCGCCTCCTGTTTCTGCCCTGGGCTGTGGGTGGAGGTCGATACCATCTCTTGGCCATATCTCAACCTGGTCTGTGCTTCCCTTTCTTCCAGATGCTCAGAGAAACTGACAGGCAGAGCCCTGGATCTCGGGCTGTCAACCCGGGAGCAAATGAGGAAGGTTCTGGAACCTTCACCACGTGAGGGTGCTGCTGTTTTAGCCTGATATCACCTACATCACCTCTGGTTTTCCTCCAAATCTTTTTTTTTTTTTTTGGCAGTACTGGGGATTGAATCCAGGGGCACCGTACCGCTGAGTTACACCCCCAACCCTTTTTTATTTTTTTATTTTGAGACAGAGTCTCAATACGTTGCCCAGGCTGGCCCAGAACTTGGAATCCTCCTGCCTCATCTTCCCAAGTCACTGAGATTACAGGTGTGCACCACCATGCCCAACACCTCCAAATCTCTCTCTGTCTCTCTTTTTTTTTTTTTTGGTATAATTTCATTGGTGCATTGTAACTATACATCATAATGAGATTAAAAGTGATACATAATTACATGCACATATTACTTGGTGTATTTCCCTCCAAATCCCACCCCCTTCCCTTCCTCCCTCCCTATGCTTGTTAGTGAAATTGATAATAATACTTTCATGTATGGACAGAGCCTTATGTGAGCTCTTCCCTTCCTCAAGCCTCGTTTCCTCTCCCACCTCCCTTCCAATCCCTTTATCATAGTTTTGATGACTGTTTGTAAACCCACCAGAGACATGGCTTTACATGTGAGCCCGGGAGAGTAATGGTGCCAACCTTCGACTCTTTTTTTTTTTTTGCGGTGCTCAGGATTGAACCCAGGGGCATTCTACCCCCGAGCTACACCCCAACCCTATTTTTTATTCTTTATTTTGAAATAGGGTTTCGCTAAGTTGCAGAGGGCCTCACTAAGTAGCTGAGGCTGGCCGCGAACCCGGATCCTCCAGTCTCAGCCTCCCAAGTACTGGGATTACAAGCATGCTCCACTACGCCGGCTCTTCGAGGACTCTTGATGAGTCAGACCCTGAACCAAGCTCATCACACTCACAACCTCATGTCACTGCATCACAGCCCTGTCAGCAGGTGCTGTCACTGCCTCAGTGTAAGGGAGAGGAAACTGAGGCAGGAAGAAGTAAGTCACTGGTCCAAGGACACACTGTAAGTCATGGAGCAACCTCCTCAGCCCCTCTCCATTCCTCCCCACAGCTGCTGGAAAGGCCTTCCGTGATAAGCTAGTCCACATTATGCAGAAGGGAAAGCTGAGGCCCAGAGAGGGTAAGCAACTTATCCAAGGTCACCCAGCATGTTTGTGGCTGAGCCAGGCCTTTTAATTCTCGCCCAGTGCTCCTCCACTTGCAGGCTGTTCTCGTCCCCTTCTGTAGGGAGGTGACCCAGCGGAGGGAGGGGGCCAGGCACAGGGAGGCCCTGGGAGCTCAGGGGGGCTCCATGAAGGCAGACAGTGCCCACGGCAGGCAGAAGACTGCCCGGAACCCCGGGCTCCCTCTTCCTTCCCCCTCAGTGTGGGAAGAATATGTCCCTCGAAAATGAAAGCCAGCTAGCTTGAAGTAAACAGATTAGTGGTGTTTATGTGCTAGCACTTTATTAATTAAGTGTCCTAAATACACTGAGACCTCAGTATTTAATTTAGATTTACGGGGATAATTTAAATTTATAAGATCAGTTATTATGCATTAAGTACAGAAAATGTCAATTGATTTTCATAGGCAATATTTACTGAAGTATTAAAAAGAAAACGACGCAAAGTGTAATTACCCGGCGTGGCGTTCAAGAGCTGGCAGGGAGGTTTGCGGGCGGTGGCGGGGAGGGGCGCCTCCTTCAGAGCCGCTCTCGCCGCGGGATGGCCACGTCCCCTTCCCCTTGGTAGTCATCTAAATAAAAGCTAGACACACAACAGCCGCAGGATGCACACCTAAGCGCGGTGCAAGATGCCATCTACGCCACTTCTGCTGCACCGAGAGGCCGGCGGCACATGGGACAGAGTGCTGCGGCAGGAGCCGCTTGAGGGGGACTGCAGCCCTGGGTTCTTGCTCTGGCCCTGGCCGTGACCTTGAGGAGCCCACCTCGTCTCCATGCTCTTTCATCTCCAGAGCTGGGAAGCAGGAGGGGTCAGGGAGGGAGGGAGGCTCATCTGGATGCCCCTGCCGTCCCTGACATTTGATGGACCTGAGGAATTGGTCCCACATCTGGATGGGCACTGGGTCATGTGTTATAGCCTCTGGAGTCTCTCCCTCTCTCATACATGCTACATCCTAGGAACACCACTGTTGTGATTCTGAAGAGGCCACATCTGCAGGATGGCAGGTGTGCACAGTGGTGGGCAGGCCTCCCGCCACGCGGAGTCAGGCCAAGCCACAGAGCATGCTGTAGAAGAAATGAGGGAGGCGGTCTGTGCCGGGCCCCACGTAGGTGCTCCAGCCCCTGAAGCGAAGGCCGAGGCTGATCCCGCAGACGCCGCTCCAGGAGTTGAATACAAGAAGATTTAATACAAGGAAACCATTTCAAAAGTGTCCGAAGGGCTGCAGGAACCAAAGGGGAGGAGAGGTAACCCAGCAGGAGTTGCTGCAGGGGGTCTCAAGGGCTGGAGGAACCGGGAGGGGTGTGGCTAGAGCCCGGGGTGCTCGCTGGTGATGTGGATGAGACCCTGCTGCCAGGGCCGCCCTTGACCTCTCCTGGCCGACTCAGCAAGGCTGGAGCCCGCACCTACCCACTGCTCGGCCGGCCGACAGAGCCCGGGCCTGCTGTAGGGCCCAAAGGCCACTTCCTCCCAGCGAGTACAGCTTGGTGGGCATCTGCTTGGGTCCCTTCTACTGCCACACTGTGGGCCACTTTGGCTGACCCAGCATGACAGCTGAGTGGCTCCTCCTCGCTCCCCGTGAGGTGCATTGGTCCACACATCAGAATGTGACTGTATTGGAAGAAGGGTCTTTGCAGATGTCTTTAGGGTACAGGTCTCAAGACAAGCTCATCTGGGTCATGTGGGCCCTAAATCCAGTGGCAGGCGTCTTCAGAAGAGACAGAAATATTGGCCGGGCGTGGTGGCGCACGCTTGTAATCCCAGTACTTTGGGAGGCGGAGACCGGAGGATCCGGGTTTGTGGCCAGCCTCAGCTCTCTCTCTCTCCCTCTCTCTCCCTCTCTCTCTCTCTCTCTCTCTCTCTCTCTCTACTTACTGAGGCCCTCCGCAACTTCGTGAGACCCAGTTTCAAAATAAAGTATAAAAAATGGGTCCGGGGGTGTAGCACGGAGGTAGAACACCACTGCGTTCAATCCCTGGTACCGCAAAAAAAAAAAAAAAAAAAGACACAGAAATAAAGAAGACACAGGGACACAGGTGGAGGAGGTCATGGGAAGACAAAGGTGGAGGTTGGAGGGATACTGCCATGGCCACAGAGCTCCAGGAGCCACCGGCAGCTGGAAGAAACCTAGAAAACTGTCCCCTGGAGCCGTCAGAGACCTGGCCTGCTGACACCTGGACTGCAGACCTCTAGCCTTCAGCACTATGAGATAATAGATTTATCTTGTTTTAATGCACCAAGTTTGTGGCCATTTGTTACAGTAGCCGCAGGAAGCTCACATAGCTACTGGCAGAGGATGCCCTGAGAGGCCACAGTGAAGGAAAGAGGGCGGGGCAGCTGGAGAGCGTGCAGCGAGGCCCTCACCACCTGCTCACATGCTGTACCTGCCTGCAGGATGTACGCGAGCCCAGACCCAGAACGATCAAACACCGCTCCTACCGACCCTGTAACCCAGTGGAGCAGATAAGACGAGGTTGAGCTGGGCCGCAGGTTGCCAGTCACTTGGTGCCCTGGGGTTGGCCATCCATCTCTGCCAGAGCCTAGTGAAAAGCCTGCAGCTATTTCTCAAATGGAGAACAGCTGTCCAGGGAAAAGGACGTGACTTTATACCAAAAGGCTAGGTATCTGTGCTGTGAGTCTCCTCCGGGGGCTTGTTGCTAGCTCTTTAGGGTGTCCCTACCTGCACCAAGACTCAGGTTCCACCAGGCAGGCTGCGGTCCAAGCCCCAGGGTCCAGGCACTGGGCCTGAGACAGGAATCGCTGCACGGCCTTTCTGGGCTCAAAGCCCCTCACAGCCTTACAAGTTATCCTGAGGATGGGCTGGGGCTGCACACATGTATTACAAGCGCGGTCTTAGACACCCTTTCCTTCCCAGTCAAGGCAGAGACAGCAAGGTTGTGAGTCGGACGTCTGTTGCAATTTCTCAACCCACAGGAGGACATTTGAGATCCAGATGTTTCCTGTAGAGCAATGAGCTCTCTCGTCATCCGTCCGGCTTTGAGCAGTTTATTTATTTATTTATTTACTTATTTATTTATTTATTTATTTTTGCGGAACCGGGGATTGAACCCAGGGGCATTCTACCTCCGAGCTACACCCCCGGCCCTATTTTTTATTCTTTATTTTGAAACAGGGTCTCACTAAGTTGTGGAGGGCCTCACTAAGTAGCTGAGGCTGGCCGCGAACCCGTGATCCTCCTGTCTCAGCCTCCCAAGTACTGGGATTACAAGCGTGTGCCACCACACCCGGCTTTGAGCAGAGTTTAAAAACGGTGCTTGTCATTTCTTTATACACACTCTCCAGCGCCGTCCTAAGGGCCACACGCTCCTCATTCCTTACGATGGCCGCATCACCGCCTTAGAGGCCTAGGGCAGCACCGCCTGGCTGACAAAGCCCTGCGCTCAACAGGCGCTTTGCTCCAGGAGACGCAGGGGATGGTTGAAGTGACTGATGGCCCTGCCTGCCACAGAGTGCCACAATTCCATTTTCCCCCGGCCATGAGATCCTCACTGGGTTCCAGCCTAATGGAGTCAGATGGCCCATCCCCAAATCCCGTCACTGGGGGGCCGTTTCCTGGTGGCGCTGCAGATTCCGAGGGCCGCGTTATTCTCTAAGTGCTCATCTAGAGAAAGCCGGAACTGCACTAGGAATTCAAACAGAGGGGATTTAATGCAGGGAGTGGATGATGCACGTGTTGAAAGCACTGAAAGAGCGAAAAGAGAAGGGGCACTGGGGCTGGAGGATGGTGCTACAGGCTGGAGACAGCCTTCCTGTGGCTCCAGGGGCCTGTGCTGCCACCGTGTCTGCTGTGTGACCACTGAGCTGCTGCTGTCAGAGCCACCCAAGGATCATGGAGCTGGTGGCCACCTGATGCAGCCAGACCTCCTCCAGGGCAGAGCCAGGAATAAAACCAGCTTCTTCCCTCCTCCGGCCTTTCTGTGTCCAACTAACACCTTCCATGGTCCCAGGCTGGCTGGAAGCTGCAGGCAAGGAGTCTGGGAAATGTAGTCCACTGGGATCCAGCAGTGCATGGCAGAGCTGATAGAGCAAAGGGCAGAGGGTGTGTGCTACTCAGTTTTGCATCACTGATCAAAATCCCTGGCAAGAACCAACAATTGGAGGAGGAAGTTTGTTTTGGCTCATGGTTTCAGAGGCTCAGTCCATTGTTGGCCAACTCCAAGTCAGACAATATGGTGGAAGGAAGGTGCGCAGCTCATGGCTGCTGGAGGCAGAGAGAAGAGGGGGAGAGAGAGAGAAAGAGAGAGAGAGAGAGAGAGAGAGAGAGAGGCACCAGGGTCAGATACTGTCCTCAAGGCCACACCCCAGTGACTCGCCTCCTCCAGGCACACCCCACTTTGGAACCTTGCTGCACTGGGGTCAGGCTTTCAGCCATGAGCTTTTGGGGGGATAGTTTAGATCCAAACCATGGACTCAGCAGATGGACAAATGCCCTGCAGTGGCTCAGTGCTTGGTCTTCCGCACTGATCCAAACAGTCTGAGACTCAGCTCTGTGCCCTTGAACATGTCGTTCAATCTCTCAGAGCCTCGCTTTACCCACAGGTGAAGTGGGGGTAATAACATCACCACACTGGGTCGTCGCATGATGATTAAACAGCACACACGCGCGTTCGTGCCAGAGCCCGGCATGTGACATGCCCGCGCTCAGGAGGGGCTGGTGTATCAGGCTCAGCCTCCCCCGACCTACTCTCTAACCTTGAACAGGTGTCTGGGCCTCTCTGGGCTCTGTTTTCTCATCTGTAAAATGAATGCAGATGGACTGGAGGCTCCCAAGGTCCCTCTAGCCCGGATGAGCTCTGTGGTTGTAAGTCACCCTTTAAATGAAATGGACAGGTTGAGACTGGCGAGAGGGAGGGAGGGAGGGTCTGGTTGAAGGAAAGGAGCTGCGGGAGGGTGCTGGCGGGAGGCTGTGGCTGCATCTGAGTGCTTGGAGCTGTGCGCTTCACCTGAGGACGCCCGCTCAAGTCGAACACCTCACGCCTCAGCCCTTAATGTTCCCTGTGTCTCCGGGCTGAGGCCGCCGCTGGCGATACCAACAAGGTGTCTATTCTCTTTGACATGCTCTCTCTCAGCCCTGCTTGGTCGACAAGAAATTGCCAGGAGCAGCATTTTCTGCATGCCGCGGTCTGGAAAGAAAGGGAACCTTAAATTAAATCCATCACGAAGATTAGGCTTGTAAGCTTAGGGCCTCTGAGGGGCCTGAGCGCCTGAGCTTTTGGCGTCTTCCTGTGTGGACTGGAATTATGAGTTTAAATCTGTTGGAACTCTGGTGGGGGAGGCCTTGAGCGGCCTGCAGAAGCCTGGGGGGGGGCAGTGGGAATTGCTGCCACCTGGTGGTTAAGAGCATAGGGCATTTTTGTCCAGCAGAGGATTCAAGGTCCTGTTCTGCCATCCACTAATTTATGCCAATGACTTAACTTCCCTGAGACTCCATTTCTTTGTTTCTAAAAAAGAATAGTACTGTCTATAGCAATCGACGCTCAGGCTATTTTGGCCCATCCAGCCCCCTTCCCCTCTATTTTTAGCACCCAGCACTTCTAGCAGCCTTCCTTCAAGAAACTAAGCCTCCGGCCTTATCAGACCCTGATTCCAGTAAGGTTATCAATTAGCCACTCTGTCTCATCCCTCTTCTTAGAGACACGTGCTCACCCAGAATGAACCAATCATAGCACTCTGCCCCCCCCCGGAAATACTGATTGGTCCAAACAGTGCACGTGACCAAAATTAGACCCGTCAGAATCCTTGCCTGGGACTTTATATGTGGCTATGAGGGGGCAGTTCTCTCTCCTCTCTGAAGTCATAAGACAGGATGATATAAGGTTGGAGCTGCCGATGGTTATGATTCCCCCCATTCCTCCCCTTTCCTGCCTTGTGAATAAACCCAGCTGCAAAGAGAAAGGTGCTCCTACACAGCAAGAAACAACATAAAGAGATGCTGAGATACAGAGTGAGAGACCAGTGATAGAACCGGAGCCCCCGAATCCAGCTGTGCCTGAAGCTGATCCCTGGTGTATTTTCCAGTTGTAGAAGCCACTAAACTCCCTCTTGGGCTAAAGCAGCTTGACTCTTTAGGTTGAAAGTGCTGAAGATCCTGCCCCTGCAGGCTCAGAGCTGCAGACACAAGTGTGGATCCGGAGAGAGCAGGAAGATGTACCTGACCAATGGGAGCAGTACCTCCCATTGGCAGAACCCAGCACAAGCCAGCTAGCGAGAGAGACCCAAAGCAATCCATGCAGGCCAGCCTGGCTGGGCAGAGCTGATAGGTGGGGCTGGAGAATGAATGGTGTGTGGAAAAGAACCAGCTGAGGATGGTGCTGTAGTTTGGATCTCGAATGTCCCCCAAAAGCCCATGTGTGGAAGGCTTGGTCCTCAGCCCATGGCGTGAGTGGGCGGTGGTAGAACCTTTAGGAGGTGGGGCCTAGTGGGAGGAAGTGAGGTCATTGGGGGCGTACCCTTGAAAAGGATACTGGGACCTCGGCACCTTCTTGTTTTTCTGTGTTTCCTGGCTGCCTTGAGGTGAACAGACCTCTCCGCCACAAGCTCTCACCATGAGGTACTGTGCTGCCACAGGCCCAAAGCAACAGGGCCAAGTGACCACGGGCTGACATCTCTGAAACTGTGGGCTAGAAGAGACCTTTCCTCTTTTTAAGTTATTTATCTTGGGCATTTTGTCACACAATGTCCAAATCAATTCTGTAAATTTGGCTCGAGTCAGTGGGACTAGTTGTGCAAGGCCATGACTTTGAGAGACTTCTCATTGTGTGATGTCACTGCAGGCTGCTCGTTAGTCTTCTGGTTTCTTTATATTTTGGTATCAATTGAATGTTTCACACAGTGTGAATCATTGGTTTTATGAATCTATTTTTATATTTATTTATTTATTCATTTTGGTACTGGGGATGGAACCCAGGGGCTTCTACCTCCGAGCTACACCCCCAGCCCTATTTTTTTATTCTTTATTTGGAAACAGGGTCTCACTAAGTTGTGGAGGGCCTCATTAAGTAGTTGAGGCTGGCCGCGAACCTGGATCCTCCGGTCTCCGCCTCCCAAGTACTGGGATCACAAGCATGCACCACCATGCCCAGCTACGAATCTATTTTTAAAGGAAGTCAGATGGCTTCATGCTCAGGGGTGGAAACGAAGTGACCTTGACATCATGACCCCACCTGGAAACTGAGCCTTGAAGTCATATTTGAGGCTTAGATGCAAACGGGCTTAGGAAAAAGGGCAGGGTCCTCAGGGCCAGGCTGGGCCCCAGCTCCTCCCCTGCAGTGCGGCCTCCAGAAAATCTCTTCCTCTCCGAGCCTCAGTTTCCCCAAGCTGTACCAGTGATCCCTAATGGGCTGCCCATTTCCAAGCAATGGGCCGTGGGCCCTCTGAGAAGTGAGAAGTCACCAGGAGCCTGAGCCCCGGGGTTTCTGATTATAGGAGTCGGATGACTCTGAACTTAATTATACGGAGGGGAAAAAAAAATCCAAACAAATGTCTCCCAGAGGCACCTGGGAGCACTTAGGAGATGATTAAAGTGCAGTGATGAGCACGTGTAATTAACATCTGCTGGGGCACGAGGGGAAATCAAGGGCCAGGTGCTGCCGTGATAGTGGGAGGGAAACGACAGAGCTGGGCAGCGGCAAGGAGCAGGAGCCCGGCAGCTGGAGGAGGGAGGTGCCAAGTGACCTTGGGCATGCCCCCTTGCCTCTAGAGCCACAGCTACCCAGCTGTACAGGGAAGGGGTTGGACAGCTCGTCCCATGGCCCCATCCAGCCCTGTGTCCTCAGGGACCAGGGAATCTGGTAGGAGGTGAACCGAAAGTTCTGGGTCTTTGGAGCAGAGGGCACGCTTCCCGTGAGGTTGAGTGCGAGCCCGGGAGGCTGACCCCTCATTCCTGGCCCTGACACGGGATGTGCCGCCTCCTCCGCCTCAGTGCATCGGTTCACCTCCCTTGGAAAGAGGGAATCGCAGCAGCGATCCTGCTGGCTTTAAATCTGCCATCTCGCTTTTTCTACCGTCCAACTCAATCTGTTCTTTGCGTCCTTCCTCCCCCTTCTCTGCCGTCTAGAGGACTGAGTATTATCTGCGCCCCCACTTTGTCCTCTGTGTTGGCAGGATAGTCGTAACTCTTAGCTTTACATTTTAGTGGCTGCTTCGGGGTTTATGGTATAACATGGTCTGCGCCATGTCACACGGAGCTTAAGGACCTCATGAGTGTGTCTACCTCTCTCCACCTCTGCCGTGCTTGTCACATGCTTGACTTCCGCGTGTGCTATACACCCCAACTCTACACCACTTTTACTTAAAGGTGTGTGTGTGTGTGTGTGTGTGTGTGTGCGTGCGTGTGTGTGTGTGTGTATGTGTGTGTGTAACTTATTCCCCTACAGAGCCGAGCAGTGTTCTACTATATGGATGTACCACCTCTTGTCTCTCCATTCAGGTGTTGAAAGACATCTCGGATCCAACTTGGGGCGCTGCTCTCCTCCCTGCAGCTCCCAGCAGTCTAAGGTTTGATTTATAAACTTTAGGGTGGGGAAGAGCAGCACCCCAAGCCAGGCCCGGGGCTCCTGGGGTGGAGGTGAGGGGAGTGTGTGGCTGCTGAGGAACCATCACTCCCACCTGCCCCCACAGTGTCTGTCTGGGCCAGACGCTTCCCGGGTCCCTGTCAGCCCCAATATCCTGCATCTCCCTGACCCAGTATCTGGGGGCAGCTGGACAAAGGGCGTGGGGCTCAGGGATGGAGGTCGGAGAGGGGGCTGGGGCGTCAACAGCAGTTCTGAGCCCAGCCCTGGGTGGGGGCTTTGGCGGTGGGGGGGGGCTGGCGGTAACAGGACAGACCAGGGTGGGGCGCCCAGCAGGGGCTCTGGGCCAGGGCACCCGGGAAGAAGGCAGAAGAGTCGGCCTGAGCACCCTGGGGTGGGGGTCAGGCCCTGGGTCAGTTCTGGGTCAGCTGCTGACTGGCTGTGTGACCTTGGGCCAGGCACATGGTCTCTCTGGGCCTCAGCTGCCTCATCTATAAAGTGGAGATGATGATTCCTGCCCTCGATGCAGGAACTGTTGGGTCTTGGGGTTCCCACTCCCATTCTCTGAGCTTCCCGTCTCCCCACCGCTCCCAGCCGCAGAACTTCCTGCAGGATCACCTGGACGGGGTGGGGGCGGCCTAGCGCTTCATTCTGTGAGCACTCGTGGCCTCCCTCCCTCCCCTTCCTCCTCACCGTGCCTCCCTCTCCACCACTGATAAGAGAATTTTTAATTATTATAATTATCATCTGAAAACTTGGTTCCTGCTACAGATAATTAAAATGGGATTCAGGTCCACTTTCCCCATCTCTCCCCCGACCTGTGAGTGTGATGGGGGATGTCATTGCACACCTGGAGAGGAGAGTTGTGAGCGAGGCCCCCAAGGGCTCCTCGCCGGGAGGAGGCAGGTGTGGATGTGGATATAGGACTTGTCAGAGGCAGAGCCGTGTGCAGAGCTGAGCATGTGCATGTGCAAGAATATGCTGGTGTGCCCATGCAAGTGTGTGCTGATGTGCGCGTGCAAGCGTGTGCCAGCATGCCCATGCAGAAATGGACAAGCAGCACCTGGCGAGGGGCGGGGCACAGGAGGCGGGCTGGTGACAGATGATGGAGTGAGGGTAGCCGGGGAGGGGCTGACAGGGTGCAGGTCTGTCCCTGGGGGTAACAGCTGGAGCTGCTGGTCCCCCACCTCCTGCTTGTTTATTTTCTCTCTCCTGGCCCCTTTTCTTCTCACCTGAAATCTGAGCTGGTGACTGTCCCCCCTGCAATGGACCTTGAGTGGAGAGAATTCAAGGTGACAGGCTGTTCACCAAGGTGAGCATTCAGAAGGTTAGCTGCTGGTAGCTGTCCAGCTGGGAGGCAGGGCGAGGGGTGGGTGACCAACCATCCCGGCTGACCCAGGACTGCGGGTTCCTGGGGATGTGGAGTATGCCGTGCTGAAGCCCAGACAGTTGGCCATCTTAGTGGGATGCAGTGTAGTGACCTCCCAGGTGACAGGGCATGACCTATGGGTGGCCCTGCTTCCTGTTCCTGGGGGGGACCCTCTGCCTAGTGCCCAGTCTGTAGGTCTCAGGAGGCCTGCTGGCCATGGCCTGCACGGGTGTTTCCCCCATGACTTGGTGGCTCACCCTGGGCCTATCTGCCCAAGAAACAGTTTGCACCATGCTCGGGACTGGGGCTGGCTGTCACCGATGACGCCTCCACGTCCCTGCTGGGATCAAGAACCAGGGTGATGGTTCTGGGATTTTGTCAGCCAGCCGTTAAACGCAGACACTATTAAAATTGGATTAATGTTAACTTGAGATGAAGTAAATTACATTAAAAACAAAGCTAATAAATATTCAAAGATCTTGTCTGCTTGCCTTCCTGCCTCTTCCCACACTGTGGGGTACTGACAAATATTTAACAAAGAGCTCCCCAGGGGGGGAAAAAGCCCTGATTGCTGGTGTGTTTGCCAAGGACCCTGACGTAAATACTTCCCCGTGGTCGGTCTCAAGCTGCCAGTAAGATGTCACTGAACAGGAAGTTTGGAAAGGATGCAACTAACAGGCCATGATGGGTTATTTCCACCACCCCAAAGCAAAAGCTGCAAGTAACCTCAAAATCTTATACGGCATCATGATATTAGAAGGTAATTAGGAACTGATGAGTTTGGAGTATTTATTACCTTTGTTTTCAATGTGATTTATTTCATCACAAGTTAGCACTAATTTAATCTTTAATAGTGTCTGTTTTTAGCAGCTGGCTAACAAAACTTCAGAACACTCACCCCTGGGCTCTGTGGCTAGCTTGAGCCGGCTCTAGCACTCTGCTGACCCCGCACCCCTCTGCCCGTCATCCCTGATTCTTGATCCTGTAATTATGGAAGCAAAAATGTGCCTAATGTCTCAGGCCTGTGACCTAGCCCTGTTCGGAGGCCAGGCAGTCGGCCCTATTTCACTCCATCAGTCCTCCTAGTGCAGTACTCCAAGCTTTCAATTATTTTTCAATCCCTTTATCATCATAAGTGATGATTAAAATTCTAGCTTTAATACCACTCTACCACACTGAATTCATCCCGGGGTAGGTAAGCAGGGAAAGTCCCCGGGGGCTCTTTCCGAACACTTAGTGAGCGCCTGCTGTATGCGTGGCCCTGTTCTACTCCCCCCAACAACTGCAAAGGAGAAGCTGAAGTGTAAGCACAGGCAGGGGTTCCCACTTCACCTCCAGTCTACAGACAGGGAAACTGAGGCCCAGAAACGTGAAGTGACACTGCTGAAGGGTGGGGCTGCCTTGAGAACTCCTGGAAACCCATCAGCCCACCCTCCTGCCACACAGCCTCCCAGGGCCCTGGCCTAGCTGCCCATGCCTGCCCTCCTGGATCCCTGAATGCCAACCTCATGCAGGGTCCTGCATGGCCCGGGGGCCCATTACCCTCCCCGCTGCTGGGGAAGGTGGTGCCTGGGGTGTAGGAGATGGTCACAGGCTCCCAGAGGCCACGGGATCTGGAGCAAGCCCTGGAGCCTCACACATCCCATGACCCTGCTGTGAGGGCGGGGGCCTCACCCAGTGTGACCAGGCAAGAACTTCCTGATGGGTGACAGGATGTCACAGTGACCTGGTGGATTGAGAATGACCAGGGTGGAAAGGTGGCGATCGGAGAAGACCTGGTGCAGCCTGGCTGCAGGATCAACACGAGGCCCAGGAGCCAGACACCCCTGGCTGGGGGCCACCTCTGCCTCTCACTTTGAGCCCTGATTTCCCCAGCTATGGAACAGGTCATGAATTCAGATGGGGAAACCAAATGGGAACACTGGAAAGAAACCTTCCAGCCAGGACCAAGGAGGCGCCTGGAGCCCAGAGAGGGGAGGGACGGCTCCAGGTCACAGAGCGGGAGGCCGGGATAATTCCTACCCGGTGTCACCCAAATGGTTGTACAGAGTTAAGCTGAGAACCCACGTGGACAGGAAACTAGTAGAGTCCCCAGGGCTCCTCATCCCCAGCCTAGACCTACGCAGAATCTCTGAGGTAGAGCCAAGAACTGCTTCAGACACCCTGCCTAGGTGTCTGATGAGAGGCAGATGTGTAGACTCAGGTGTGGCTAAGGACCTGGATTCCCTTGCTTCACATGATCTTCCTTCAAACTTTTGCTGGAAATGAAAGGACAAAGCACTTGATCTTTTCTGCTGGACCTGAATCTGAGGAGATATGAAGGCTGTAGCTGCTGCAGCCTCTCTTGAAGCCAGAGCTACCCTGGACTCTCCTCCCTGACATCATCTGTGCTGTGTTTTCCTCTCAGCATCTATAACTGCAGCTGCCGACATGACAGTTACTACTACTCTGCTGCTGCCCTTCCTCAGGACTCAGTTTCCCCCTCTGCATGGTAAAGGCATTGGGCTGTGTAAAGTCCGATGGTAGACCCTGCTTTGACATTCCAGGTTCCTGATAAACCTGGGAGTCTGGTGAATCCGAGCTTTGGAGTCAGGGATTTTTCTTGCTAGTTCCCCAGGGATGCTGAGCGGGCGCGCAGTGGGAGGAATATTGATAGAGACAAGTCAATCATAGCTTTCGCTTCCCCTCCTGCTGGGGGATTTGGTTCAGGAAAGACGGCACCAGAGGAGAGAAGAAGAGCTTCTTGCTGATCCTGTGGAGAACGGCAGGAGGCCCTCGTGGTGACAAAGATACTTGCAGGCTCACATTAATCTCCCTCGCCTTTCAGTTTTGTAAAATGTTTTCTCTGTGTGAACTTCCCCAGAGCACTGGGCAGAAAGGGGGACCCAGGAGGAAAGGGCAGCCCAGAGAGGCTAGGCAGCTCACCCCAGGTCACACAGCTGTTACAGGGCTAAGCCAGGGCTCAAACCCATCTCCATGTTCCCAATCTCCAATCTCCCCAGATGGCTCTGCTGCCCGACTAGGGGTCATCCCTGGCTGGGCTTACAGTGGACCCCTCTGGAAGACCACCTACGGCTGCAGGACAGGATCTTCCTGCTGTCATTGGGGGACCTCCCAGGGGCCGGGGACAGGAGGAGGGGACAGGAGTGGCCATAGCACACAGCAGTGCCATGGCACTGTGGCTAAGATTATAGGTGTTTGGCCACACGGATCCTGGCTCCAACCTTCAGGGCCACAGGACTAGGGTGAGTGTCTCAATGTCTCTGTACCTTGGATCCCCTCGTCTGTAAGACAGGGACTGATGAGAGTCCCTGACTCACAGGGTGGCTGTGTATTAAGTCAGTCCACGTATGCAGAACTGTTCAAAGGGTGCCTGGCACACGTCGGCCCCGTGTCATCCAAACGTGTCTTTGTTGAGAGAGAATATTTAGTCTGGACAAGCCCCCTGAGGGTCTCAACTCACATCCAACACCTTAGCCCTAACTCTGAGGACCCCTCCCCAGTCTCAGGTTTTCTGCATTGTTCAGGTGGAAAACAGCCTTCTTTGCTCTTGGCTTCTGAGTCTGAGCTCACCTCTCCCTTGGTTCTGAGCTCCTTGCTCCCTAAGCTGCCTCCAGCCATTCCACCCATGCTGGCCTCTCAGCCTGTCTTTTCCAGGAAGGCCTCCCTGATTCACCTCTGAGCCTGTGACCCTGCCTCCAGCTTCTCTCCAGTGCTCCTGGGCCCTGTGACTGCACCTGGAGTCCTGCTTCCACCACCATCCCAGGTGTCTCCTAGCAAGTCGCTTCCCTCCTGGAGCCTCAGTCTCTTCCTCTGACAAGTGAGTGTGATCATTCTACTAGACCACCTCATGGAATTATGATGCAGATCAAATGAATGAATGATTGGGTGGGAAACTGCTTTGAAGGGTAGGCGCCATACAGGAGAGTATTCATAGGAGACCAATTACAGCAGCCCATATTCCCTGAACTAACCCAGAGGATCCAGGGCCTGAGGATGGAGACGCAGCCTCCCTTCATCACTAATAGAGCTGATGCTGGAGGACCGGCTCACACCTCTGTGAATGCCATCCCCGCAGTCCCCAGCACTGGAGAGGGGGCCCACCCTCAGGGGACTGAGCCCATGGGCAGGGTGTGGGGGCCGTGGGCCAGGAGTGCCCTGCTCCTCCTCTAATGCACACCTCCGGGGGAAGGGGAGGTGGGCATCTGGGGAACCCCTCCAGGAAACTGGGAGTAAGGGAGCCTCTCCCCAACTCTAAATAGTGACATCACAGCAGGACCACTCACTGAGACTCATTCTGTGCCAGCACAGTGGCTACCATGTTTCAGAGGGGGAAACTGAGACTCACAAAAGTTAATCACTGGCTTGAACCCCCAGAGAAATGGGAAACCGGGGAATGAGCCCAAGTTGACCCGAAGCCTTTGCTCTTAAGACCCCTGGCCGTGACCTCACCCTGGCCTCCTGGGACAGTTCACCCCAGGCCAACTGGCTCTGACCCTCCGAGGATGTACTTCCTCTTTGAATTCTGAACTGCCTCCTGGCAGATTCTACCAACTGATCTTTCTTTTGCCCTCTGGAGTTGCCAGTAAGTCTAATCCCCTTAGTAACTGCAAAATAAATTTAATAAACTCCATTAAGGTGTGTAATCTTGTACACAGGATGCAAAATTTCTGTGCCTCAGAATTTTTTTTTCATAATTACTAGCACCATAGAAAATGCAGGGATTAGAGGTTCAGCTGAAAATGAGGATAGATTATGTCACTGAGAGAGTTCAAATGAACTGAGACCCCGGCACAGTAAGGCAGGCTGGGATATGTATCCAGTCAGGAGGCAGGTGCAGGCCATTTAACTCCATGAGGACCAGCAGTGACCTCCTGGGATTGCTTAAGAGGCTCAAAGGCAGGGAGATTTGAGGTATTTCTTTTTAAAAAGCAAATTCATGACTGTCATCATGCTCAATGGTAAAAAACTGAAACCGTTTCCTCTAAGATCAGGAAAAACACAACACCTGCTTTCACCACTTCTGTTCAACACAGTACTGAAAGTGTGAGTTAGAACAATCAAACTAAGAAGAAATTAAAGGCATCCAAATTGAAAATGGAGAAATAAAATGATCTCTGTTTACAAATGACATGATCTCATGTGTAGAAAATCCTAACAATTCCACACACATATACAAAACACCTGTTAGAACTAATCAAAAAAAAATTTCAGCAAAGTTGCAGAATACAAAAATCAAAACACAAAAATCATTTGCATTTCTATACTAGCAATGAACAATCCTCAAAGGAAATTAAGAAATCAATTCAATTTTACAATAACGTCAAAAAGAACAAAATACTTAGGAATTAACGTAAGTAAGGACGCAAAAGACATGCACACTGAAAACTTCAAAACATTCCTGAAGAAATTTAAAAGTATAAATAGAAAGGTATTCCATGTTCACATATTGGAACTTAATATTGTTAAGATGTTAGTACTATTCAACTTGATCTACAGATTCAATACAATTTCTACCCAAATCCCAATCTTTTTTTTTTTGCAGAAATGGAAAAAATCTATCCCAAAATTCATATGGAATCTCAAAGGACTCCAAAATAGCCAAACCAATCTTGAAAAACAAAAACAAAGTTGGAGGTCTCAAACTTCCTGATTTCAAAATTTATTGCAAAGCTTCAGTAATAAAAACAGTGTGATACTGACATAAAGACAGACATATAGGCCAATGGAATTTAATGGAGTCCATAAATAAGTCCTTGTATGTGCAGTAAAATTTCTCATTCAATGAGAAAAAGACAGCCTTCTTAACCAACGGTGCTGGGAAAGCTGGATATCCGCACGCAGAATAATGAAGTTGAACCCTTACCTTACACCATCTACAAAAATTAATATAAAATGGCTTAAAGACCTAAATGTTAGAACTGAAATCAAAAAAGCTCTTAGAAGAAAACATAAAGGAACACTTCGTGATGTCGAACTTGAAAATGATTGTTCTTTCCAAGAAATCATTAAACATAAGCAACAAGAGAAAAAAAATCAATAAATCAAGCTTCATTTTTCCATTTAAAAACTTTTGTGTATCAAAGGACACTATCAACAGAATAAAAAAAGCAACTAAAGGAATGGAAAAAATTGCAAATCAACATCTGATAAGGAATTAATATCTATGTTATATCAAGAACTCCTAAAATTCAAAACAAAATTTAAAAAACGGGTTAAGGATCTGAACAGATATTTCTCAAAAAAAGGTATACAAATGGCTAATAAATACATGAAAAGATGTACAATGTCACTAAAAATCAGAGGAATGCAAATCAAAATTACAATGAGATGCCACTTTACACCTATTAGGATGTTATAAGCATCCTATTATACACACACACACACACGCGCGCGCACAAATGGAAAATAAGTGTTGACGAGGATGTGGAGAAATTGGGATCCTTGGGCATTGCTGGTGGAAGGTAGAGGGATGTAACCACTGTGAAAAACAGTACAGTGGTCTCTCAAAAAATTAAACATATATTAGGTGATTAGGCTATTTTTAAGCCTATGAACTTTATTACTTTGTAAATCATCCATCTCAATTCCCCTTTTCTCATCCAAGTTACTATTCTCTGTTTCCATGAAATTGGTTTTATACAGTTGATAATAATTGCAGTCCTTGACGGTGAAGTTGTGTGTTACAAGATTTGTGTATTGAGGGCTTAGCAGTGCCCTACAGTGAGTGTGCAGTAAAATTTAATTTGAAATCTTAAAAAAATTAAATATAGAATATAATCCAGCAATTCCACTTCAGGATATGTACCCAAAAGACTGAGTACAAAGTAAAGAGCAGAAAAAATATTTAAAGAAATAATGGTTGAAAACCCCCCAAATTTGATGAAAACCATTAATCTATACATCTAATATGCTCAATAAATTCCAAGTAAGATAAACTCAAAGAGATACACACTACCAGCTGGATGTGGTGGCACATGCCTGTAATCCAGTACTTGTGAGGCTGAGACAGGAGGATCACAGTTTCGAGGACAGCCTCAGCAACTTAGACCCTCAGAAACTTAGTGAGACCTTATTTTAAAATAAAAAATAAAATAGGGCTGGGAGTGTAGCTCAGAGGTAATGTCCCTGGGTTCAATCCCCAGTACAAAAAAAAAAAAAAAAGAATGGATAGATAGATACACACTCGACTCATAATAGTTTAAGTGTCAAACAACCAAAGTGTTTGGAAAGAAGCAAAAGAAAAGTGACTTCTCACATCTGAGGAATTTTCATTAAGATTAACAGCTGAGCTGGGCGCAGTGGTGCACACTTGTAATCCCAGTACTTGGGAGGCTGAGACAGGAGGATCACAGGTTCAAGGACAGCCTCAGCAAGTAGTGAGACTCATCAACCTAGTGTGACCCTATTTCAAAATAAAAACAAAATAGGACTGGGGGTGTAGCTTAGGGATAGAATGCCTTTGAGTTCAATCCCCAATACCAAAAAAAAAAAAAAAGACTAACAACTGAATTTACATCAGAAACCATGGGAACCAAAGGGTGGTAGGCTAAGACTTTCAATGTGGTCATAGAGAAAGACAAGATCAGGCAAATTTTTATACCCAGGAAAACTGTCCTTCAAGACTGAAGAAGAAATTAAGACATTTCCAGATAAGTGAAACCTGAGAGAATCTTTCACCAGCAGAGCTACTCTACAAAGAATATGAAAGAGAGAGCTTCGGGCTGAAATAAAAGGACATTGGATAGTAATTTGAATCCCTATGAAGAAATAAAGAACAGTGGTAAAGGCATCTACGTAGGTAAATAGAAAGACAGGATAAATGTATGTTTTGTAATTCCTTTCTTCTCATGTCTGACTTAAAAGCCAACTGCACAAAGCAGTAATTATAAATTTGTGTTGACAGACTTTAATGTATAAAGGTAATTTGTGTGGTAATAATAGCACAAAAGAAGGGGGAGGTGATGGAGCTTTATTGGGGCAAAGGGCTTTTATGCAGTCGGAATTAAATTGGTATTAATACGAAGTAGATTGCTTTCAACCAATCTATTCATTGGAATCTCCAAGGCAACCACTAAAAAAATAATTTTAAAACATAGTAAGCGAAACAACAAGGAAATTAAAGTGACATCAAGGGCAGAGCTAGAATTGGACTTTGGGTCAGTGTGACTGGGGGACTGTTGCAGGGTCACCAGGCCATACCCATGGCCACCATCACCTTGACACTCTGGTGTCCTCTGTGAGGTGGGCAGCATGGGGGACAGGACCCCTCTTCCCAAGCAGGAAAGCTGAGGTGAGAAAATGCAGGAGCTCGTCCACAGGACCTCTCCTAGAACCCAGGGCTCTGGCTGTTTTTACCTTAAAATCTGTGAAATGTCATTGCAGACTGGGCCCCTGATTTTAAAGCTTTAGGGGCTTAAGAATCACGTGGTTGTGAGTGGTCGTGTCTACGCAAAAGGCTGATCCCAGCCTCATGATGCTGCTTCAGTGCCCATAGATAGGGCTGTGGGATTTCTAACCCATGCAGACGCGTCCCTCGGCCCTGCTGTCCTCTTCCCAGGACACTGTGAAAAGAGGTTGTGTGCATACCCACATGAACAGATGCTGGTTTTGGGATATTCCGGGTCTTGTTCCAAGTGCGGCTGTCCCTCGGCATCCATGGGGGATTGGTTCCAGGACCCCCTGTGGACACCCAAATCCATGGACGCTCAAGTCCCTTATATAAAATGATGTAGCATTTGCCAATGACCTACGCACATTCTTCCATGCACTTTAACTCCTGATAAATTACTTATAATACCTAACACAGTGTAAATGCTATGTAAATAGTTGTTATACTGTATTATTTAGTGAATAATGACAAGAAAATCAGTCTGTACATGTTCTGGGCAATTTATTTTCCTTGAAGTATTTTCGATTTGCAGTTGGTTGAATCCATGGGTGCAGAACCCCAGAGACACGGCGGGCCGGCCACCAGCGCGTCACAGTCGCTCCGGCAGTCTCTCCGAGCTCAGCTCTGGATTCAAGTCTATGTGCTCGCAATGTAGGCTTCAGCGCGAGTTCATTTCTAAGCATTCCGAATAGCCTGGCACAAAATACACACTTTACACTATTATCTCTCCAGGTTTTTATTTTATTACTTAATAATTGAAATAATTTTAAATTATAAATAATTTATAATTGAAAAAATAAAAAATTGTATAAATAATTATGAATAAATAGTTATAAATGGTAAATTATATAATTATATGTAAATAGTTATATTATTATTTATGATAATTATATATGATTAATAATTATATTTATATAAAATTATATAAATAATTATACGTGAATAATTATAAATGGTAATCTCAGCTCCTTTTCACAGGCGAGATGTGGGCACAGAGACATAGGTAACTAGTTTAAGGACACACAGCTCGTGAGTCACAGAGCTGGGGCTTAAGCCCTGTCCCAGGAGACTCCAGTGGGGGTGCTACTACCAGGCTGCCCTTTCCCAGGGACGCACACCTGCACCTGTGGACAGAGTCAGGACAGGCCACTCAGGTGCTGGGCCTGAGCTCCTCTATCATAAAGCAGAAGGAAGAGCGGGAGAGAGCAAGGAGTGGGCAGTCGACCTTTGGCCTCTTCCTGCCCTCCTGGACCCACCTCAGTTCACCCTCAGGACTCAGTAGCTCGCCAGGAAACAGGTGTCCTTCCTCGGGGTCTCTGGGTTGAATTTGATGATACCGTCCCTGCGGGAGCTCCACTGGGCTTCTGCATGGCAGGTGACATGATGCGAAGGTGACAGCGTATCCTCAGGAGGACAGGCCTGGGTGTCCGTCCAAGCTGCACCTCCTCCCAGCCCCGGGTCTGAGACCTTGGGTAGGACTCAGCTTCCTCATCTGTTAAATGGGTAGAAAGTAGAGTCCATCTCGTGGGACACCGTGGCAGGATCGTACAGGCCAGGTGTGCAGTGCAGCAGCTGGTGCAGGTGAGGCTTTGGTTCAAGTTAGCAGCTGGCGATGCTCTCATTGTCCACACACAGGCAATGACACATGGGCTTTTCCCCGGCCCGGCTTCTCCCTGCTCTTTGCACTGGAAATGAACTTGGAGCCTAGGGTCCTTCCCCACCCTCTTGCCCCAGAAGTTCCTCCTCTGGAATTGTGCTAAGCTTCAAGGGCAGATGATGGAGACAGACCAGGGCCAGGTGTGGGCTCCAAGTCCTGGAAGCTTCTGGAGCCCCATAGAGCCTTGGCTCATCTGAGCCCAGCTCCCTCCCGAGCTGGGGCACAGGCACCTGCTCTGACAGAGCCAGGCTCCATCCTGCTGCACATTTCCCCTGCAGGGTGTGATCCCGGGGACATTCGTCAAATACGACTTGAGAAAGATATGCTGAGAACTCCTGAGGAACAGCAGCCTCTCAGCACGAGGGGACGGCACAGAGGGACTGAGTCAGCCCGGGCTGCACACTCTGTCCCTGCCCGGAATTGTGCAAGGCCTTGGGCGGGCACCTGCTCTGCTCCAGCGCTGGATTCTTCATCTGTCAACTGCGGTGAGACCATCTGTTCAAAGTGTTGTTCAAAACTTTGTGGAAGAGGAGCGTGAAACCAGGCTACAGCTACAAGCTCTTGCCAGCAACGATGAGCATTTATTAAGCGCCGGGCTAAGCGCTTTCCCATCACTGTCTCAGTGCATCCTGACCACAAGCCCTTGGATACGGACCCAGTAACAGATGAGGTGACACCAAGTGACTTTGACCTTGTTTAATTTCTCCAGCTACAAATTTGGTGTGGTACATGTGCTTGCTTCATTTCCTGAAGGTCACAGTGGAGGGACGTACCCAGAGCCAGAGGACTCCCAGGGGCAGAGGAGGCCTGGGGTCCATGTGGAGAAGGTGCTTGTGTGTGGCCAGAGAGGCCTGGACAGGCTCAGCGTGGCCAAGCAGAGTCTTCCCTGCTCAGCCCTCCCCTCCTCCCTTTCTCCCTACTACCGATTTATAGCTCAGCCAGTCCGGCCCCATAGACCCTGGCCCAAAGGTCGGGCCAGGTGACCTGTGGGGTGAGGATAGGAAAAGAGGAGCATGTCAGCCCGTGGAAGAGACCAGAGGAAATGACAAGTGAGACGCTTGCTATGTCTTTGAAAGCCAGCCCTCCTTCCCAGGTCCAGGTCCAGGCTGGGCCTCCCGCTGAGTCCTGGCCCTCCGCCCTTCCTTCACGTCTGTGCCTGGGCCACCATGAGACGGACACCTGGAGCCCGGCCAGCACTGAGCTGCTGCCCAGAGCCTGGCTGAGGTCCCAGGCAGCAGGAAAGAGCCAGGAGTAAGGCCAGAAGCCAGAGCGGAGAGGGTGTGTGTGTGTCACAGAGACAGAGACAAAAAGAAAGACAAATACAGAGAGATGCTGACAGAGAGGCAGATACAAAAAGAGTAAGGGACAAATACAGAGAGATTCTGAAAAAGAGAGAGAGGCAGGGAGAGAGAAACACACACAGTCAGAGAGAGATGGGGTGACAGAAAGCCCAACCCAGAGGACACAGAGAGAGCTGAGTCCTGGACAGGTCATCAGAGATACTCGGTCAGGCCCGGCGGCTGGGGGTGGAACCCTGCAGAGGAGGACGGGAGAGGGGAGAGGTGCGGGGCTCAGGCGTGGAGATGGCAGAGCCGCAGCCTCGGGGGCCTCAGTTTCCCCGTCATGAAGTGGGTTACGACAGTTCCCTGGTGTATGATTGTGAGGCTCACTGACCCAGGAACCCTCCCACACCCTGGACCCTGCGCTGGGCCTCCTTGGGGAGCATCTTGAGGACCTGGGGTGTGGGGGAGGGAGGGGCGAGGAACTGGGCCCAGGAGAGAGAGACGCCGGCTGCTCTGCTGTATCTCAACACGCAGCCTCCGTGCTCTTCAACAGCGGGGGAGACAACTGGAGGAACCGGCGGGGACCTTCCCTGTCCTCAGCCTAGAAGTGAGCCTGGTGTCTGAGGCCAGCTGGGATTTAAAACCCTAGCCCCCCCCCCCCGTGCTTTCCACACTAATGCCAGGTTTGGGCACATTTCACTGGTGGAACAACTGAGGCACAAAACGCTCCTGTAGCTGGGAAGTAGCCCTGCATCCCACACCGCAGATCCCCTCCCCATGGGATAAGGAAGAGGCAAGGGTTCCGCCCAGCACTCTAGACCACAGCCAGGCCGTGTACTTGCCTGGCATTGTTCAGAGTCGTGGAACTTCGAGATTTGGGGGCAGAGGTCAGAAGGGTGCCGACACCCCCTTTATGATCACTTTACTCTCTGCGGCTGTGGTTTGATTGTGTCGGGAGAACAAGGTTAGAAAGACAGTGATGATTAAATTTGCCAGAATGAATACAGATAAAACTAAGCAGACAGTGACCGAGGGTCATAAGGCTCCGGGAATACGTAATTCACATTCCCCGAAATCTGGGCTTCCCCCCCCTGCCTCCGCAGCGAGGGCTTCCTGTGTGCAGGGCTGACGAGGCCCAAACAATTGCAGCTGACGTCTCTTTCCGTTGCTGAAGGGAGGCCGGCTGCTTGGGCTGGGCAGAGGGCTGCGCTGGGGTGGGCTTGTGCTAGTTCACAAGCATTGACTGAGAACCAAGCATTAAATACTTAGGATGTTGTGAGCCAGTTGTTAGATCAATGGCAACTGGAAATTGGTGGGAATATTTACACCAGTGTAACTGGCAAATCAGGCCTCCTTCCTCCCTCCCTCCCTCTCTCTTACCGTCTTTCTGTCTTTGTAAAAGGTCAAATAAGATTACAACAGGAAGAGGCAAAGCGCGTGGGTCTCTTTAGTGCCCCTGGAACTCCATTAGTGGGGGAGGAGACTTGAAGAGTCAGTGCTACTGTCCCCAAAGGTCCATGTGTTGAAGGCTTGCTCTCCAGCGTGGTGCTATTGGGAGGTGGTGGAGTCTTAGGAGGTGGGGCCTAGTGGGAGGTCTTCAAGTCATGGGGGGCATGCCCTTGAAGGGGACAGTGGGTCCCCAGTTTCTTCTTCTTCATTGTTTTTTGCTTCCTGGCTGTGAGGTGAGCAGATTTTCTCGGCCACGTACACCCTGTCGTGATGTACTGGCTCACCACAAGCCCAGAACAACAGGA
Source organism: Glis glis (assembly GCA_004027185.1). Taxonomy (NCBI): domain Eukaryota; kingdom Metazoa; phylum Chordata; class Mammalia; order Rodentia; family Gliridae; genus Glis; species Glis glis. The sequence continues at coordinate 4,319 of PVJS01014671.1, read as the reverse complement.
ACAACCAGTCACAGGGTGGAACCTTCAATACTGTGCGCCAAAATAAACCTTTCCTCTTTATAAGCTGATTATCTCTGGTACTTGTCACAGTGACTGTGTTAGTCAGCTTTTTGTCGCTGTGACAAAACACCCGAGATAATCAACTTTTAAGGAGGAAAGGTTTATGTTGGCTCACAGTTTCAGTGATTCAGGGCACTTGGAGGCACTAAGATCATCACCTGTTTTATATGCTGCCCTAGCAAGTCACCACCACAGTGGCTTGAAACAACCTGAACGTGTTATCCCAAAGCTCTGGAGACTGGAAGTTGGAAGGGGTCAGTAGAGTGCTTTCCTTGCAGGTGCTGGGGGGCTTGCCCTCTTCCCTTGCTTCTCCTCTGTTGCTTTTCCATCTTCCTGAGGCTGCCTGCATTCCTGGGCCCACAGCCCTGCCATCTAACCCCCATTCTGTCTTCACTGCTCTGTCTCTGATGCTCCAGCCTCCTTCTTCCCCTTCCAAGGCCCCTTGAAATTGCTCTGGGCTCAGCTGGAAAATCCAAGTTCACCTCCCCATCGCAAGATCCCTGACTCACATTTACAGAGTCCCTTTTGACTCGTGCAAGGGAGCGTAGGCAGGTTCCGGGGATTAGGACATGAATCTTTGGAAGGCCATTACTCAGTCAGCCCTCTGCCTCCCCCCCCAAAGATTCAAGTTCGTTCTCTATGCAAAATGCATTCGCCCCATCCTAACATCCCCCAAAGTCTCAACCCATCATAGCATCAACTCAAAGTACAGAATCTCATCAGCTCCAAAGTCCCAAATCTCAGCACCTAAGTCAGGTGTCTGGCAAGACTCTGGGTATAATTCATCCTAGAGCAAAATTCCTCTCCACCTGTAGACCTGTGAAACTAGAACTCTACACTTCAAGGTCATCATTTACGAACAGGGATATTAATAGTTTCCACCTAGGGTGCGCCAGTCAGGTTCAAACAGAGCAGCAGGACCTCTAGATCAATGATAGGTGGAAATCAGATAGAAGTGGAGTGGAGAGAGAGAGAGAGAGAGAGAGAGAGAGAGAGAGAGAGAGCGATCCGGGGGACGAAGAGCAACGTCAGGCCCACTTGCTTCCTGCAGATCAGCAACTTGTGGCTGTGCTATGACACAGCTGCTGTCCCTCTTCTGCCACTGACTGTCATGAGTCGAGGCCCCCTTACACTCATCCTAACAGGAAGTGCAGGGGCAGTGAGCTCTGGGAGCGAAGCTGGGTGTCACCCGGGGGCCCACTGGGAAGACCTCACGGAGCTGCGCCTCACAGAGCTGGAGCTGGTGCAAGGTGCAGAATCTGAGAGGAGCTCTGCTCAGCGCTGTTCACCCTCTGGCTGCAGTTCTGACCCTGTTTCATCAGTCTGTGGGGAGGAGGTTTGCAGGTAGACCCCGGGAGCAGGCCCCTGGGCTGGTTGGTGAACTCCAGAGAGAGCCACATTACTGACCACACAGAGAGAGCTTTCTCATGAAAAACGTGTTATTTCCTCTTCCTTTGAGGTTCAGGAAATCAGGCAGTCGGTCTGGCTGGAAGGGAGAAGCCCGCAGCACAAGGTGGAGTCGTCCTCAGAGGCAAAGCCAGAGACCTACTTTGCTGGGATCCAAAGCCATTTGCTGGAAGACAAAAGGATGCCTTAGAAAGAATCAGCGAATCCCAGACCTGGAAGGATCTGGCGTAGGAAGCACAACTGAAACCCAGCCTTCGTACGGACACGTCCGGATTACTGTTCATGTGAAATTAACGCCCCTGGATCCAGATGCGCTGCCTGACCTGGAGGAGGAAGCAGACCTCACAGATCCCCGCGCAGGGGCTGAGCTTCACAGTTCGGACTCTGGTTTTAAATTCCCTTTGGGGTGGACCTGAAAATGAGGACCCCTGGGTCTGTCTTTTGTTTTTGTTTTGTTTTGTTGCAGTACTGGCAATTGAACCCAGGGGGCATTCTACCTCTGAGCTCCATCCCCAGTCCTATTTTTATTCTTCATTTTGAGACAGGGTCTCACTAAGTTGCAGAGGGATCACTAAGTAGCTGAGGCTGGCCATGAACCTGCGATCCTCCTGTCTCAGCCTCCCAGGTCCTGGGATTACAAGCATGCGCCACCACGCCCGGCACTGCTGCGTCTTTCTATGGGGGGCTAGAATGAGGGTTGGAGGGGGCAGGAGTGTGCGCTGTGGTCCAGGCAGGCCAGGAGTAGCAGTTTTCTGGGTAATGAGGAAGGAGGTAGAGGGCAGAGCTAGGAAGTCCTGCTAGTATCAGCTCTGAGGGGGGAATCTTGGCAGTGAATGGTAGCCTGGACCAGAGGCTCAGAAGCTTCACAGTGGAGCAGGGGCCCGAGCAGGGCTGGGGCTTCAGAGAACATAGTGGGGACAGGGATGAGGGGAACACTTGGGGTGGAGCTGGGAGGGGTTGCTGGCAGCTCCGAGGTGCAGGAGCCTGGATCTCAGCCCCTCTCAGGCTCTCTTGGGCTCCCTGAACCCCCAGGAGTCCAAGCCATACTGGATTGTGAAAATGTAATGGAATTCCTGGTCAAAGGACAGAGACCCCAGGAGAATCAGGGAGACGAAGGCTCTGGAAATAACCCAAGCCCATAACCTTATGGTTAGAGACACCGAGGTCACGATAGGGTGGCAGCGACCTGTCCAAACTCTCACAGTAGATCAGAGACCCCACCACAGATGAGAGGTCTTTCTACTCCACCTCTGTCTGCTTACCAGGACTTCACCATCAGCCTCTGGACATCACGCCGGAGAGCCAGCTCTCAGTCTGCTGGGACACTCGGGCTGGCTAGGTGCCCGGTCTCAGGAGGCACCTGGCAAATCTCCTGCTGCCTGCAAGGGATGCGCAGCCCCTCCTGTCACCCAGCTGCAGGGACTGGGCCTCTGGCTGGGCAGAGACACTGCAGTGGGGGCACTGGGTGAGTCAGCAGTGTGGGCGGGACCTGGAAGGAGCAAGAGGTGGGGCCTGGTGGGCGCTGCCATTGGGGACCACTGTCCTGCAGCAAAGAGCCCTTAGGGTGTGAACTGAGCGGGTGGAATCGAACCTGCCCCATGCACATGTCTCTGTCCCCCGGGGCCACCCTGAGCCCCTCCACCCTGAGCCTGGCAAAGGGAAGGTCCCTGATAGACTGGGGTCCCTCTCTGATCTTTCCCAGCTAGGACATCCCAGTGCTCATGGGGTGGGCTCTACTTCACTGCGGCCTGGCTTCGGGACCTTGGGCAAGCCCCACCCCTTCTCAGTCTCAGTTTCCTCCTGGGAGTCGCAGCGAGGACTCTGAGATCCTCCTTGAACAGTGCCCAGCACAGGATTCAGCACAGAGGAGTCCTCCACCCCAGGCAGGGTGTCACCCCGCCGCCCACCACACACACACACCACCACTGGGCTCAGCACGGACAGTCTGGGATAGCGTGGCTGATACCTGAAGAGACATGAGGTAGGAAGCAGTGTCTCAGTACGAGCTGTCTCTTTTTTCCTGTCTTTTGTTTTCTTTTAAATGGCATCTCTTGTTCATTCTTCTGTGGTAGGGAAGATCTTGAAAAAGCCACAGTTCTAGGGAATTCATGAAATCCTGGGAAGTCGGGGCTCCTGCAAATGTGCTCATCTGCAGCTTGAAATGCAGCTCTGTGTGGACCCAGAGGTTCATGGAGCCACTGCCGTGCGGCCCGAGCTCTTTACTGCAGCGCTGTCTGTCATTCTCTGCTCCTAACTGGTGTTCATGGTTTCAGTTCCAACAGTGACAACTGGGGAGGTGACAAAGTATACGTGGGTCCGTCAGCCCTGCCTCTGTCTCCTAAGCAGCCAGCTAGAGCCCCACCTGGACCCTCCCACCTGAGCGACTCCCTGGACCCCAGGCCCCTTCTCTGGTGACTCCATCCTTAAGCCTCCATGTCCTGACTGGTCCTGTCTTGGGACCTTTGTCCCTGGCCTTGGCATTGGGTCTGTGAGTCCTGCTCTCCCTAGTGACTTAGCCCAGTGTGATAGTCAATCTAGGTTGTCAACTTGACCTGATCATGACACACCCAAGATTATGTGATTTTGGGTGTGTAACAGCAGATTAAAGAGAAAGCCCTGCCCTGAATGTAGGCAGCAGGATTCTGATAGGTGTGGACTTAGATAAAAAGAGAGAAGCCGCGTAGAGTGTGTGCGACTCGTTCCGAGGAAAGCGCATCTGCTCTCGCCTGAGATCGTCAGCCGCCGGCTCCGCCTTTCTCCGAAGAGCTCGATCTTCTCGGCCTCCTGCTCTTGGAACTGAAACTCCACCATCGTTTCTCCGAAGAAGCTTTCTGATCTTCACGTCTTGGACT